>JAAGKR010012350.1:0-13114 GCA_011419295.1 Clarias macrocephalus
TCTCTCTCTCTCTCTGTCTCTCTCTCACTCTCTCTGTCTCTCTCTCGCTCTGTCTGTCTCTCTCTCTCTCTCTGTCTCTCTCTCTCTGTCTCTCTCTCTCGCTGTCTCTCTCTCGCTGTCTCTCTCTCTCTCTCTCTGTCTCTCTCTCTCGCTCTCTCTGTCTCTCTCTCTCGCTGTCTCTCTCTCTCTCTCGCTGTCTCTCTCTCGCTCTCTCGGTCTCTCTCTCTCGCTGTCTCTCTCTCGCTGTCTCTCTCTCTCGCTGTCTTTCTTCCTTCCTTCCTTTCTAATTACCTATATTTAACTAGCCAATTTCTTTCCTTCCCTCTTTATATTCCTTCTTCTCTCTTTCTTTCATTTTCTTTATGTATTTCTTTTGTCTGTCAATCTGTCTTTTTGTCTCTCTCTCTCTCTCTCTCTGTCTTTTACAGTACTTTATACAGTATATTTCTTTCTTTCTTACTTTCTTTTTGTCAGTCTTTCTGTCTTTTCTCTCTCTTTCTTTCTGTCCTTTTTTATCTTTTCTCTCTTTCTTTATTTAGTTTTTTGGTTTGTTTCTCTTTCTTTCTTTCTAACTACACTTATTTAACTAGCCCATTTCTTTCCTTCTTTCTCCAGTTCTTTCTTTTTGATTCTTTCTTTCTTTTTGTCTATCATTTTGTCTTTTTTTCTGTCTTTCTTTTTTTTCCTTCTGTATGCCACTCTCTCTTTCTCTTTCAATCACATTAAGAGTGTGTTCTCTGTGTATCATTCTAGGCCCAGCTGAGTAAAAGCTCAGTAACTGACATAGTGTTGTGATATTATTGTGTAAATCTGAGACAGAATTAGTGGTTAAAGGACTCTGTTAAGTTTTAAACCAGAACATAAGGTTTAAGTGGCTTTAGTTCAGGAAAGTTCTCGTCGCTTGAAGGCATGACCTTATACATGCACACACACACACATACACACACACACACACACACACAAACTCACAGTCACACAACCGCTAACACTTCCCACACAGAACGCTTACTCGAGGCCGTCTGAAAGCCTGCCAGCCTGCATCGATGGCCTTTTCTCAGTGTGCTGCAGTTAAATCTCTCTCTCTCTCACACACACACACACACACGCACACACACACACACACACACACACACACACAATTTAATAATTTTTAAATAAGATTTGTACTTGTATTATACTGTACACCTTGTTAAACATGTGATTATTCCTTGTCACACCACTAGTTTATCATTAATTAATTTGTTTTTATTATGCGACTTACATTTATTCGGCAGCCGCCGTTATTCAGAGCGACTTACATTTTTTTTATCTCATTATCCATCTGAGCAGTTGAGGGTTAAGAGCCTTGTTCAGCGGCCCAACAGGGGTAACGTGGGGGGACCTGAGACCTTCTGAACCACTTCCGAAATGTTTAAAAAAAAATTTTGTAGAAATTTGTACTATATACAATATTTTAAACCTGATTTTTTATAAATTAAGATTTACATTTAATTTAATACTTAAAAGCAAAATGTGTAAAATCCTAAACCACCTGAAACATCAGTTCTTTTCTTTTTCATCTCAAACTGTTACCCTGAGAAGAATAATTCATCATCATTTGTGTTTTATTCATAATAAAGACCATTATTAACAGTAAATTGCGGTATCTATTGGGTTAGTGTATATATTATGTATATGTTAAAGTATGTTTATTTTTCCACATCGACTACAGTAGAACTGACGCAGGGGCTTTTTGTAAGTACTGTAGTTTTTAATATGTGAGAGAGTGATACAAAATGATTTAGTAAAAATAACCATGAATAGTTTTTATTTTTTAACATATTGATTGATTCATTTAATTAATGATTAAAGAACAAAGATTACTTAAACAAGACAGCTGCGGCATACGGTGGAGAACTATATGTCCGTGTTGGATGATATCATAAAAATGTGCTTTAATTTTCATCACAGAAATGAACTCTGTAGTTTACCTCATCAACCAGTGCTGAAAATGGAGTCTTAATGCGTTTACATAAACATTCTGAACTAGCTTTCAATCGCATAGCTTATAGCTAGCTTAACTAATAATATCACCGATAATATACCAGATGAGCACATTTGTAGCTGATATGTTAACATAGAAAATTTATAGATTGTACATTATTTTAAACTTGCCTAACAAATGATTTAGCATGATTTCATTTTGAGCAGCATTATCATGTTTGGATAAATCCCTCCATCATTCACTGCACTCTCATCGCCAGATCACTAGCCGGCTAATCAATATCTCTGCTGGGGAACACTCAATCAGTGTCTCTATATTTTATTAAACTTCCCACTCCAAAACATTAGACGAAATGCCTGAGGATGACTGAGGCAGCTTTTTATTTCGGTAATGAACGCACTGCAGCATGGCTGTCTGAAGCAGTCGAACAAGACCGTCAGTTATTCTGGTGACGTTAAACGTACATAAGGAAACCGGATTCTCGTCACGGATGGTTATTTGACATGTGTGTGCGTGTCTGTGTCTGTGTGTGTGTGTGTGTGTGGGTTGGTGGTGGTAGGGACAGGACCAGCTCTGGCCCTTTAAGCTTATAAGAGAGCTCGTTAGCATGGCTGTGGAAATGGCCAATATTTGTAAATGTATCCATTTATTTATTTATTTTTAATAAATAAACATTTACAAACATAAAAATCATTTCAGAAATCCTGTCAATTTGTGAAGTTGCTTTGTGTTAGATAACTGCCTAGAATTAGCAATAGTGAGTGTAAAAATGCAAAATCCTTCCGGAAATCCTGTCAGGTTAGCGGTGTCAGCTAGCTATTAATGTTTGATGATAAGATTCTAAACGTATTATATTTCCTTTATAAATCCTCTCAGGTTAGCTCTAGCTCGTGATATTTTTCAATATTTCTCATGAATACAAGATCTTTTTAAAAAGCCTGTAAGAGAATCTTAAGTCAAGTTAGCTAATAAGCTAACTGACTAGCATTATGAGTAAAGCTTTTAAATTTGTGTAAACCTTACAATCCTCTGAGGAATCCTGTCAGGTTAGCGTTGTCGGCTAGTAAATATTTGATGTTAAGATTTTAAACATTCATGACTATTTACTTTAACTTGGATTCTTTTAGAATTCCTGTCATGTTAGTGCAATTAAACAAATGATATTTATGAGACTTAATCCTTTTAGAAAGCCTGTCGGAGTAGCTCAAGTCATGTTAGCTACCAAGTTAGGATTAGCATTAATGCTGACACAGAATCCGGTTGAAAATTCTAACTAGCATTATCATTAAAGCTTTGAAAATTTTGTAAGCCTTAAAATTCTCTCAGAAATCCTAACAGGTTAGCAATGTCAGCAAGTTAATTAGCTTTTGGTGAAGGATTATGAATATCTGTAAGTGTTATGAGCTTTAATGTTCTTCTGAGAAAATCTCTGAGAGCACATGTTTGCTAGCTAGCTGTGTAACGCTGTGTGATTGTATAGTATAATTTGTGAAGAATATTGAAACTGGTGGATATGAAAGTGTCCATTTAGCTCATTGCTAACTGGTAGCTTTATAGATCATAAACATTGAGAATTTTTATTTGAATATTACATTCCTATTGAGCTAGTGTTTGTCAGTTAGCTGGCTATAAGGTTCTGTGGGAAATAAAACGCTCAAATATGAACAGATATTTTTATTTTTTATTTTTTTACTCATACGGACATAGCCGTAATCAAACCTACCGCCATGACCATATTCTCATTCATGGCCTTCAAACAGAGGCCCTCAGATTGCTCAGACGTTTTCATATTGTTCAGATTGAAAAGATGCATTTCCTCGTTTTTCCTTCATGTCCCCAATCTTCTCATGGCTTGCCACTCACTAACCAAATCTTAAAGAAAATCTCTCCATTGTTACACAGAAGAACCTTCAAAAGCTTCCGAAGGATTGAACTTCAAAGAGTTTAGACGTTCTGACAATCCACATCGAGACGGGAATATTATTAGACCATGAACCCATCAACCTTGGGGCTCTGGAGATTTGACAAATCTCAAATGAGTGACAGAATTAGACAAAAGGAAGCTTTCCACACAGAGCCTTTTCCATTTTTGTTCCGTGAACTTTAATTAAGAACGTCATTAACTTTGATCAAATATCTCCGTGACATCAAGTCTATTCTTGGAGCTTCTCGGCATTCGAGAGCGTTTATATTCATGGGTGTTTTATTCTTCCTGACATTCATAACGAATGACATTTTATCCATCAACATAATGTTTCATTTATCATAGTAAGGTCTCTGTTTTTTTTTTCTTTTCTTCCTTTATTTCTTTCTTTCCAGGACGTGAAGTCGACGTTCTTCCAGTTCGGCGCGTCCATCCAGCAGGAGGCGCTGCTCATGTTGAACATCATGGAGGAATATGACTGGCACGTGTTCTCCATCGTGACCAGCAAGTTTCCAGGCTACCAGGATTTCATCGCTATCCTTAAGACCACTGTGGACAACAGCTTCGTAGGATGGGACCTGCAGCACACCATCACGCTGGATGCAGTGGACGGCGCGGACGGTGGACGAGGACAGCTCCAGCTCAAGAAGGTGCAGTCGCCAGTCATTTTGCTGTACTGCTCGAAAGATGAAGCTGCGTACATCCTGGAGGAGGCGCGCTCGCTAGGTCTTACTGGTTTTGGATACATCTGGATCGTACCCAGTTTGACCACGGGCAACCCGGACATAACGCCTGATGAGTTCCCGTCAGGAATGATCTCTGTCTCCTACGACGATTGGGACTATCCTCTGGAAGCACGGGTTCGCGACGGGCTTGGGATCATCACTACGGCGGCGGCGGCCATGTTGAAAGAGTTTGGTGATATTCCTGAAGCCAAGACCAGCTGCTACGGGCAGATGGAGAAGGCCAAGCTGCCGCCAAGTGCGCTTCATAAGTAAGTGAGCGGCTTTTATGATGATGATTTTTATTATCATTGATGTTGGGGAACACAAATGCTTCATAACACGATGTGTGTTAAACATCTTCCCACTCCCACTTTAGGACTTTAGGAATGAAAGAAGTCCGATGACAGACACAAGCTTGCGGCCAATCAGGAGAGAGAAACTTGAATTTATCCCTGATCGATCAGTGATAGCTGATTTATCCTTATTGTGAAATTTAGAGATATATTTGTCGGTTTCTCTGAGTGAGTTTTGTGTTTTCATTGCTCTGTGTTTCAGCTAGCATGTTAACGCTAACTGGCTTGTACGGTTTGTAACTTATTTAAACAGGATACACAGATTTCTTAATAAATGGATCCTCGTCGCTATTTACAGTAAGTGTTCTCCCTATTCCCTAGTGCTCCTTATGAGCTGTGGGACACGGATGTATATTGGCGCTCGGATAATGGGGACACCGTTAAAAGTCAAGCTCATAAATATATATTGAGTTCACTTTCACCAGATCCAGCTGTTTTATAACGCCTCTATACTGTAGATGCCACAGCTGCACGCCGATACCGTAACAATCAGGTTGGATCATTAGTTACAGGGATATCGATATCCAGACACTAGTGACACGTTAATGGCGTAAATGAGCCGCAGTATCTCAAAGGCAGTATTACTCAGTCCTCATCTCAGTGTGTGTGTGTGTGTGTTTGAGACTCCCTCCTGACTCGTATCCAGTGTATTTGCCGCCGGACATGATGAGTAACACAAAGTGCGTGAGGCATTTGAGTGGAAATGTGTTATTGAAGCTGTTAAATGAGGGGAGGGATAAAGAGCCGAGATATGGAAAGGATAAAGAAGAAGATGCACTGGATGAGAGAGAAAGAGAGAGAGAGAGAGAGAGAGAGAGAGAGAGAGGTGCTTCATGCCGTGTTAAAAGAGTTATGTGAAAAGAAATATGTGTCACGTCTGACCTGATGCTAACCTTAACCTGTAAGTGTACTTTTTCACTGTATATGCTTCAGTGTTTATGGCTTCTTGTCAAATTCCCAGATTTGCACTGTAATTATCCTGAGTACCGACTGCTTATCAAACGTCTCCTGTCATCCTGGGAATCTTCAAGTTTCTCGCTCAATTTCTGTCCAAAGGTGCGGTCTTCTAAACCAGATGCACGTTTCATTCGAACGAAACCGATGAACGGATGCGGATGAAATCTGTTAGGCATCAAGAATAGGAAATTAACTCCCTGTGCAGCGTGTTACTGTACAGTACATGACACACATTTGCAGCCGGGTGCGGGACGAAGGAGTATGAATGAGCAGCAGGGAGTCTTGGCTAATAAATTAAAGCATCGTTCCAATTGTAAAGAGCTCTTGAAGAACCCTGCTGTGATGTTCTGCTCATCCCCTCTGCTCCTTTCTGCTCTCAGGTGGAACTGTTTTGCAAACGCCGTGCCAGCCTTCGGTCCATATGTCCTGTCCGTTATGGGTGCCAGGACGGGCGTAGTAAATGAGAGAGGGGGGTAGGAGGGGGGGGGTTGGGATGTAGCGAAATGCCCCATTTACAGCCGAGCGAAGCCGAGAGAGGTGCCCACTAGCGCAGGTGCTCGGTCTCGAGTTCATCCAGACGAGATTGGCGCAGATGGCTGGAGAAAGGTTCGAGCTGAGCCAAATCTGAAGAGGAATCCGTGTTTTCAGAGGCAGCTGATCAGGCACGGAGAGCAAGAATGCTTTCTAAAACTGAATCAAATCATCCGGATTTTTTTAAAACATATTTTTCAGGCTTACAGAGAGATATGTGATGTTTCTGTATATTTTAAAACAAATGAAAACGCAGGGCAGGAATGTGGTTGTACAGCGCCGCAGGCGTCACAGTTCCAGAATCATCTGGAGTTTTCCATTTCATCTTCCTCCAGATTCTTGATGTTACCTCTTAAAAATGGGTACGGTCCAGAAATGGGCTCCTGGTTCCCTTGAAAGTGACTAGTGTGTCAGAATATTGCAGGTTCCCCAATTAATGTAATTAATGAATCAACTGCAGGTAGATTTATCATCATCATCATCATCATCATCATCTTCTCTTGTTACCAGGATCACTGCAGTATGTAGCACATAGGCTCAGTAGTTCTCAAGTAAAAGTATAAGTACTTGCCTTAAAATCTACTCCAGTACCAGTAGAAGCACCACTTAAAATTTTTAGTCAAGTAGAGGTACATACGTGATCTGAGATGTACTTTAATAATATTCCTCAGAAACCAGGAGACACAGATCTGTGCTGGCAACCACAACATAGGTCAGTGACGATTAAAGAAATATAGATGTGCTTACTGTACAGTATATGGAAGCCTTGCTGGTGTGTGTGAACGGCGAGGCTTCAGACCTCAAACTGTGTATTTGGGTTTTAGATATGCCAAGTAGAACAAACGTTATCAGTATTTTTTTATAAAGGATAAATTTTACCACTACTGAAATATGGGAATGACGTTGTATGTTGAATTCTTAAAATTAGCATATTATTATGTTGGTCATAGAAACAACTGAAAACAACCAGAAAAAACATGTGATGATGTGAATCTTTGCTATCGCTTTGCCTTTTTTTTATTTTGCTCAATCATGCTGGTATAGTTGGTTAAAATAAACGAAAATTTGGTTCATCATATTGCCAATTCTGTTCTGAAGAAATGATATACTGAGTCGTATATACAGTGGAACCTTGGATTACAAGCATAATTTGTTCCGGAAGTGGGCTCGTATTCCAAAACACTCTTAAACCAAATCATCATTTCCCATAAGAAATAATGAAAACAAATTAATCTGCACTTTACCTTTAAAAAAAGTACAAATAAATCCTGACAGATAAGTGTTTCCATTGGTGCGCGCACGCACCGTGTGTGTGGAATTAGCCCCTTCCCTCGCCTCGTTTTACACAGTAACACTCCTCCTCCCTCCCCCCACCTCGCTTTTTCACAACAGTTTCACAACAAACACACACACACACACATACACACACACACACACACACAACAGAAACACCGTTTTAACAGGAAAAAAAGAAATCTCTCTGAGACTGACATGAGCGTATATTAACAGACACACTTTTTAAGTTTCACAACAAGCGCATAAACACAGCGGAAACACCGGTTTAACGGAAAAAAAGAAATCTCTCTGACCTGGCGTGAGCGCATACTAAGAATCACTACTGTAAAGTAAAAAAAACAAACAAAAAAAAACAAATAAACCAGCACCTTACCTTTGAAAAGAATCGCGACAGAGCAGAGTTTCTGTGTCTTTGTGAAGCCGGGAGGGGTGAAAAGGCGAGAGAGCGTCTGTGCGTGTGTGTGTGTCTGTGTGTTTCAGTGTCAAATTGTGCACGCACGAGCAGAGTTTCTGTGTTTGAAGCCGTGGGGGGAAGGAGGGAGGGGGAGGGGGGGAAGGTGAGAGAGTGACGCTCGGTGTCAAAATAAGAGTCGCATGTGTGAAGCATGATACTCGGCGCTCGTAAACTAATACTTGCTCGGTTTCCGAATAAATTTTTTTAAAAAATCTTTGCTCGGTTTACAGAACACTCGTAAACCACGTTACTCGCAATCCGAGGTTCCACTGTATGACTAAAATGCTCTGAGCTTTAACAGCTAAGTATAAAAGTAGAAGTTCTAGATTTTTCTGGACGTCTATCTGACTGAGTTACTGATAAACAAGATTTTAACAGGTTTTTAAATACAGTTGAAGTTGATGCTGTTGTTGTACAAGTCTAATAGAGATTAATAGCGAGAGGATTTGACATTAAATAAACAAATAGCGGGTAACATCATTAGCCAACTTCATTACTTCACTAGTTGCTGCCTTTGCTACTCTGTGTAATGCAAATAGTCTATGCAATTAAACATGGTCATACTACAAGCATGAAAATACAATGAAAAATTAACAGCGCGCTGAACGTTATACTTATAAGCTTGTTAAAAAAAAAAAAAAAACAAGCTCACAACTCTTTAGCTAGTTAGCTGGATCACTGCTAATCTGACCTTGACAAGTGCAGCCGTTTACAAGGTTTGAAAAAGGAGCCAGAAGAATCCTCAGCCCAGGTGACATCAAGTGGGCGGGATCTGTTGCCCAGGTAACCACCTATCACTTTGGTGCGCTTTCACAATGACCTGCCGATCATTTCTGCAAACTTGGACAGGTGGAATTGTTTTGTTTCTGTCCTTCCCACATGGGGTGGAAATGTAGGAAGTAAAAGTACAAGATTTTCATCAAATAATGTAGCGAGTAAAAGTAAAAAGTATTATATTGGGGGAAATACTCAAGCAAAGATCAGATACAGAGAAGTACTTTATTGTACTGCTCACCTCTTTATTGAGGTAAAATTACTTCTAGTTAACAATACGTTCATGAGAACTTATTTCGTAACTTGTTTTTCCTTCCCGGTTGGCACTGAAAATTCATTCATAGTGCGTCCATTTTAAGACACACAAGCCATGTTTTTGTCGTCTGTGATGTTATCATACCATGTGACCTAATCCAGCTTGCATTTATGAAACTTTCTGTAGCTCAGTCTAACGTTTGTTAGCATTACTAGCGAACTGAAGCAAAGCAGATAATGACACATAACCCAGTATAACGAATGAGTTTACAGAGTTCTGCGTTGCTCCTGTTGCGTTTTTCTTTCGAGGAAACAAATGGCCTGTCTATTGTGCTATTGCAGCTTGTCAGATATGAATTGATTTCAAACAAATTGCTATCACAGAGCTAAAAAAAAATAAAAAGAAGAAAGAAAAAGAAAAAAGCGATTGCCCTCTTGGTTTGAATCGGCGCGACGCCCCGGAGAGGGAATTGCATTACGAGCGATTGTTTTGGTTTTATGGATGGTGCACCCTCCGCTGTTTCCCTGCCCCACATGACAGTAATGCAGATTCACCGAGAAGCACTGCACATGTTTGCCTTCAGAGACGGCTTAACGTCTTCATTTTTTTTATTCTTTATGTGGAAACCGACACCTCGGATGGTAAATAAAAACAAAAACAACAAGGACAAGTGGAAGGAAGAAGGATGGAGTGTGAACGCAGGCTGCGTTTTTTCATCTTCTTGTTTGAGAAGCCTCGACAGATTTATGACTTCGGCACGGAAAGCAGAAAGTTCAGTCACGGTACAGCAGAATGACGACCTGTTAACGCCGCGGAGGCCGGAGGTCCTCTTTCGGCTCATGTCTAACGGCTGTCGATCCGGTTTTCCGGATTCGTGGATTTCTTTCATATGGGTCAGTGAGAGATCTGTGCGCATGAGAGGATGCGTATCTAAAACGCCCCGGTGTCACGCGGGAGTCTCGGGGATCTGTAGCGGTTTCGTTGACCTTTCCTCAGAAAAGCGGCGGAGATCGGCCGAGTGTACGAGCCGTCACGCTGACTGAACTTTACACGCCAGGTAATTTCATTATGCGTAGGTCAGGAATGACATCATCACAGACGATAGGACTGACCTGGATACACACACACACATACACACCTTGGTGCGTGAGAGTGAAATCCTAACAACAACACGGTATTAAAATGTAAAGATTAAGGTGATTTTTACTGAAAGTCAACTATAGTGAAAACAAACAACGACAACTGTTCTATATATGACTAACGAGGGAAAGGGGGCGGGGCTTAAAATAATTGTTTCAACTAGAAACCATGGCAACACTTAATCAGAGTTTATATTTTTAAAACATATAATTATCACAGGGCGTTTCGATTCCCTCCTCGGCGTCGGTGTGTGCGGAGTTTGCATGTTCTACCCGTGCTTGGTGGGTGTCTCCTGGAATCGGCCCCTCACGACCCTGAATACTGGATAAAGTGATATAGACGCTGATAATAATTACAGGCTTTGTTAGGAATTTAGGTTTTGGTAATAATAATTAGAGTAATGTGTTTTTATTTTACTGTATTCTCATGGAGGAATGAAGATAAACACACAGAAAAAAATTGCATTTCATGATTTATTAAATGAAATGAAAGTTGCTGTAACTTAAGTTTGTTTAAGACTGATGCCGATGTCCAGAATTACTGACACGTTCATGGAGAAGGAAGTGATGCGTAACGAAGAAACGTCTACAATCCAGAAGAGCATTAGAGACCAAAAAAAAAAAAGTTTCTTTTCTTTGAAAACACATAACTTGGAGACCTTTAACTGACCTGGATCTGTCCTCCAGGGAGAAGAGTGCACTGCTAACAGCCTGCACACACACACACACACACACACACACACACACACACATGCTCTTTCATGCATATTGGCAGTCCATGAATCTGAGCCATACCTCCTTCTGGCCCACTTTGGATCAGATGCACTTAGTGAAAAAGACACACACACACACACACACACACACACACACACACACACACACACACACACACACACACACACACACACACAGTATACAACACAAGGGAACAGGTAAGCCTTGCCAGCTCCAGAGGTAACACCGTTATTACAAGCAAATCCATAACCATAATCCAGTCGCAGGCAGAGAAAAAGGTCAAAGGCAGAAAATTCAGGAGCAGGAATAAACTTAATGAACGAGCAAACCTTCCTGATTGACTCAGCCAACACACGCAGAGACACAGCGCAAACAAAGATGTGCCCTTCTGCTCAAATGTTCTCAATAATATCAAACACATTGTGTTACACGCTGTATACAGTACACACAGTCGAGTCCCGAAATATCGACGCTGAAATTAAGGATTTTATTTTTAAAGCTTAGACATATGGGACGCTGCCTATTTTTACTTCTACACTGTAAAACTTATAAAGCTCCAGGTGTCAAAGCTCTCAGTCTTAGAGCTCTCCAAAATGTATGTGTGTGTGTGTGTGTGTGTGTGTGTGTGTGTGTGTGTGTGTGTTAATGTTTCAACTGAAATACAACTCATTTCCCTCTTTTTCACTCCCTGTTTAAACGCAGTGTTTCAGTGTCTGTAGCATCAAGGAAATATAATCTTAACACATGTTGAGGACATTGAAAAGCAGTTCCCACCTGTTTTTATCCCTTTTTAACTCCCATTTCTGACAATCAAAACTGATGGGAAAAAAAAAAATTATTATTTTACTCAATATTATAAGTATTTTGACTTGCAACTAATTTATTGTGTGTATATTTAAGATTATTCATCATGACCTGATGATGACATTATTAACGTTCAGCGATATAAAAGTTAAAACAAAGTTTTAAAAACAGTTTAAGGCTAGACTAGCCCCTAAGCGGTTAGCCCTAAGTGCTTAGCTGTACTGTAAGTGCTTAGCTGTAAGGGACCAGGGATATTGCTCATATTTTAGAAAATGGGCAAATAGAAAGTATTTAATGGTAATTTTTTTATACGGATGAAGGGACTAGAAAAAAAGTAAACAGAAAGAAAGATGAGGAAGATCACGACCAGAAGGTGGCAGTACTAGTGGCACCTGAATGCCAATGTGCCATACCAATCACTGGTGAATGCCAACTGCTAGTAAACTTAGTATTCACTTCTATAGTTTTCTGTTGTGGGTAATTTATCTTTGTTTAAGATTATTTTCTTCCCTCAGTCGGTGTCCTGTGTTTGTGGAGCTTTTTCTCGCTTTAATTTCTAGTTCGCATGCATTAATGTGTTATTAGCCCTTTATTGGTGGTAAAAATCATGAATGATATGCACAGGTACTTTCAATCTGAAACAAATAATGACCCGCCAATTACAGGGGTCTGAACGAGAACATGGTCAAGAACCGCTACCCTCTCCCGCTGATGTCATCCGCCTTCGAACTGTATGTTACGCCTCCCGTATGTTCGCCAAACTAGACCTGAGAAACGCCTACCACCTGGTCAGAATAAGAGACGGCGATGAGTGGAAGACCAACTTCAACACACCCACTGGCCACTATGAGTACCTGGTTGTCCAGTTTGGTCAAATGAACAGACCAACCGTTTTCCAGGCACTCATCAACGATGTCCTCAGAGACTCTCTCAATGTCTTTGTCTTTTCCTACTGTGACGACGTCTTGATTTTATTTGCACTCCGAAAAGGAACGCAAGCTCCATGTTCTTCAGGTCTTGCAAAGATTGCTGGAGAATAAACTTCATGTCAAGGCAGAAAAGTGTGAATTTCACTGCATATCCACCTTCTTCTCACCGATGGCATCCAAATGGAAAAGGTGAAGGCAGTCACCAACTGGCCATTACCATCATCCAAGCGCGAACTTCAATGCTTCCTGGGGT
>JAAGKR010012351.1:5000-15000 GCA_011419295.1 Clarias macrocephalus
ATAAATAGACATTAGCTGCTCCTTTTTCTTCTTGTTACCATCCTTGATAACATTCTTGGGACCCAAACTAAAGTTTGAATTTATTTCAGTAATTCATTATAAAAAGAGAAACTCGTGTATCCTGTAGATTCTTTACACACAGACTGGTAGATTTCAAGTGTTTATCTTTTTTTATGATTATGGCTTACAGCTAATGAAAACCCAAAATTCACTATCTCAGTGTCACGGGTTCGACCTTTGTGCACGGGCGACACCACAGACGAGGTCTTACGGGAGAAAGAGTGACACGGACACGCTGCGAGGTGATTTTATTAAGGAATAAAGGAAAAGGGTTAAAAAGAGGGAGGAAGAAAGTGTAAGTATGAGTGCACGTGCAGGTCCGGTGGCAGAGCCCAGCTGGCATGCGGCACACGGCTGGTGAAAGGCGGCGTGACGGACTGGAGCACGCGGATGTAGCGCTCCATGTGTCTGTGATGGGCGTGTCTGCCTCAATCTGTTGTCGCTCCTCTCTCACTCCGTAGACTCAGGAAATCGATTCGGTCTCCATTAAACTCAGAAAATTTAAATATCAATTAAAACCAATGAAAGAAATGCTGGACTACTGAACAATATGAACGTGTTCAGCACTCAGTACTTGGGCGGGGCTCCTTCACATGAGTCACTGCAGCAGTGGGCGTGGCATGGAGGCAGCCAGTCTGTGGCACTGTTGAGGTGTTACTGTATGGAGGCCCAGGTTCTCTGATAGCGGCTCTTCAGCTCTACTGCGGTGTTGGTCTGGTGTCTCTCATCTTCCTCCTCACAGCACTAGAGATTCTCTATGGGGTTCCGGTCGGGTGAGTTTACTGGATCAAGCGCAGGGTACCATGGTCCCTAAACCAGGTATTAGTAGTTTTGTCAGTGTGGACAGGGGCCAAGTCCTGCTGGGAAATGAAATCAGCATCTCCATAAAGCTGGTCAGCAGAGGGAAGTCGGAAGTGCTCGAAAACCTCCTGGTAGATGCTGCGCTGACCTTTGACCTGATAAAACACAGTGGACCAACACCAGCAGGTGACATGGCTCCCCAAACCACCAGTGACTGCAAACTTTATACTGGACTTGGGGGCGTCTCCTCCTCCAGACACAGGGACCGTGATTTCCAGACGAAATGCAAAATTTACTTTCACCTGTAAAGACGACTTCGACTCACTGAGCAACAGTCCGGTCCTTTTTGTCCGTAGCTCAAGTAAGACGCGTCTGATGTTGTCTGTGGTTCAAGAGCGGCTTGACATGAGGAATGTGACCGTTGTAGCTCGTGTCCTGGAGGCGTCTGTGTGGTGGCTCTTGAAGCACCGACTCCAGCTGCAGTCCACACTGTTAAATCTCTTCGCTTCACAAACCTCTCACGGCTCTGGTTATCCCTGATACTGTGCACATTGTTCCACCACATTTCCCTTCCGTTTAACTTTCTATTAATGTGCTTGGATACATCACTCTGTAAACAGGCGGCTTCTTCAGCAACGACATTTCATGTCTTACCCTCCATGTGCAGGGCGTCAATCAACAACACTGGACACCTGTCAAGTCAGCAGTCGTCCCCAACATGTCCCCAATAAAACAGTCTCCAGTATGGAACTTTTTCACAATATTCTACATTTCTGAGATGCTGAAGTTTCAAAATTAAAAGAAATAAACACTTGAAATTTATCAGTCTGTGTGTAATGAATGAATCAATCAAAAAAACAAAGTAGAAACTGTAATGTACACAGCGGTAGAGACTCAGGAGGACACGCAGAGACGCCGCTGTAGTTAAGTTCACACTGGACTCGACCAGCAGGGAGCGCCGCAGGGCTGTTTTACATCTGGTGCTGTTGATGCACTGCTGAAGTTCTCTCTTATATCTAACCATCCAATGAGACCTATAGAACAATAAAACACTGATTCACTCTGTTTCTTTTAATAATTGTGCATTAATGAATCAGGACACTGACTGAGATGATCGGATACTTGAATTCTCCTTTGGTTCTCTGAAACATCGACTACACCAACACCAGGTCACTGACACACCGAGAGCGTGAACCTGCAACAGGGACATAATCAGTCTACAGTTTTCAGAACCTCACACACACACACACACACACACACACACACGGTGAGCGCTGTGATTCTCTGTGCTTCTAAATAACTTTAAACCTGAACAAGTTCTTCTGTCTGTCTGCTGTTTATCCCTGAGGGGCAGTTTGACAGCGTCAGTCCACCTACTGGGCATGTAGGTGTTACTGTTTGTTAAAGAAGCTGGAGAACCCTGAGGAACCTCGAGTGCAGGTCAGACAGTACAGTCTTACACTGACATTACTGTGTGTGTGTGTGTTTTATGGTTCACAAACACATTGAGATGTTGCAAATAACTTAAAAATATATTATTAGTATTAGTCCCTGAACGTTGATGTGTTTTTAACATTTAAAAATAAATGCTTATTAAAATGTGTTTTTAATAATAATTGAAAATAGCATCTAATGAAAAGTACAAATGTATGTTTACGTACAAGTATTAATGTTTAACAATAACATTAAGGAAATGGATTATATTTTTAACAATTTCCAAAATACAGTAATAATGATTTATTTAAAAAAAAAGCTAATTATGAATTACTATTAAACTAACATTGTATATTTAAAATCTACTTTAATTAAATACTTTAAATTTACATATATGTATTATCTATTGAATGTCCATTAAAAATAATAAATAGGTTAAATATTCCTGAAAATGTTGGATAAACAAGTGTTATAAAATTGACATAAATTATGCATTTATGAAAACATTAATATTTTTTTAAACATTTTATTTATATATAGAAAATAAGGAGAGTAATGTCGAGTAACTAACAGCACATCCAGGGTTTGTAAAGAGCCTCGTGAGATCCTGTTATTTTGACAACAATAATTATTTGCTCTCAGTGAAGCAGAAACCCTCCACAGATGTGATGTGCTGCTGATTCAGTACATTCAGGTGGTCATGTGACTTCATTTTATCTCCACATGACGTTGCTGAGTCTCGACCTGAGCGACTGAAGCGACCCCAGATCATAACACTGTCTCCAGAGGCTTGTACAGTGGACACTATGCATGATGGGAGCATCGCTTCATGCGCTTCCCTTCTCACCCTGACACGCCCGTCACTCTGGGACAGACTCAGTCTGGACTCATCAGGTCACATGACCTTTATACATCACTCCAATGTCCAGACTTTATGATCACTAACGAACTGAAGTGTTTTTTCTGATGAATCTACTGGACATGAGTGGTGCGCTTTGCCACTTCACCAAGTGATTGAAGTTGATGTTCCAGGTTCAGTTAATAATGTGTTGGAGACATTTATTAATTCGGTTCTCGTCTTTTTAATAATTCTGTTGCTTGCTGACCTTGTGATCAGTAACTCAGAGACTTACCACACTGAGCCATCACATAAATAAACTTGTTCTTTATTAATCCCAAAGGGAAATTTTTGTATAAATCCCAGTTAGGAAGCTGGGGTCGGAGCACGGGGTCAGCCAGGACACAGCGCCCCCTGGAGCAGACAGGGTTAAGGGCCTTACTCCTGGGGTTAAAGGGCTCAATCGTGGCAGGTTGGTGGTGGAAACCCAGTAACCATCTTTTTATACGGTGATTTCTTTGATAGTTTTGCACAATATAGAGTATATACTGTGTAAAAGGCACACCTAAAAATATTTCTGAATATGTTACAAACTTGTGTATTTTTTTGTCTATAACCGATTATTTAAGAATTAAGACGTGAGACGTGAGTCCTGCGCTCCGGCGCCGCCCTGCTGTACATGTTCATACTTTTCAGTAGAACAACATTTCTGTGTTAAAATTCTTTTATTTTTTTTTATTGGCCTGAAGTAATATCAAATTTTTCTGAAATACTGAGTTTTGGGTTTTATTAGCTGTAAGGCATAATCGTCAAAATTAAAAGAAACAAACACATGAAATTTATCACCCTGTGTGTAATTATAAAACCCACATCCTACCCCATTTGTTATCAACTGTTGTTTTTTTTTTCTTTTTCCTGTGTTGTCTGTATTGTCGCCTCTGGAAGCTTCTGCTACCAAAACAAATTCCTTGTGTGTGTGTGTGTGTGTGTGTGTGTGTGTGTGTGTGTGTGTGTGTGTGTGTGTGTGTGTGTGTGTGTGTGTGTGCTTAGCAATAAAGCTCTTTCTGATTCTTCTGAAATAAACTTCATCAACTTCTTGATGATATTTTAATTTATTTAGATGCACTTGTGTATATAAAATATCTGAGTAACTACATATCCTACGCAAACTTTTAAATAGATTTCAGGTTGAAAAAGAAAAGTTTTATTTATCAAAAATTCCAATAACATATTCAGACAGATATAGATTTTATAACTGCTTTCACGAAGCTTCACAAGTGTTTAATGTGCGCACAAACAAAATGCTTGTCATGTCTAGTAAGTGTCTGTCATTCTTCACCATTAAAAAAGGGAAAATAATAATAATAATAATAGTAGTAGTTTGTACACATATCGTTAAAATTTGAGAGCTATGTGGTTAGACTACGAGATGATGTCATTTTTTAAACACCCTGTACACAGAACTACTGTACAGAACATTCCAAGTGATATCACTTAAGAATGAAGTTGTAAGACGTGGGCTTAGCTCTCTGGCGCCCTCGTGCGGTATGAGTCACGAATGAAATAACAAAAAAACTAACAGGGCAGGACGTAAATTAAGTTCAGTCATATGGTGTAGCGCACGTGATCAGGGGTGGGCGGGGCCTGACTCTGCTGCGTCGTCACGCAGGCGAGTGCGAGCGCGTCAGTCAGTCGGTGAGCCGCAGCAGTATGAGAGAGCCAGCTCCCGCTGCTGGAGCGGAGACACCGGAGAAACGCCGCTGCTCCACTCACCGGGCTTCACTCAGCGCGCTCACACGCAGCGCCGCCGCCGGTAGATGGCCGAGAGCCGCGCGACACCAACGCGTCAGTCCGCCCGGTGAAGAGAATGGTAGGTCCGGACGGGGGGGGTGAGGGGGTTCCTCACGCGGAGTGACATTAGCTTAGCATAGCGCTCTGCGTGTCTGAGGGGGAAAGTGTAGCAGAGTGTATATATGTGTGTGCGCTAGCACGATACGACACTCTCTTACACACACACTCACACACTCTACCTTCCTGTCAGTGTGTCAGGAAAGAGTCTCGCGCCACTATCAGACAGACATTCCTCCTTACGCGCCTGACATGACTCGCGCTCTCAGCGCTCGCGCGCACCGAATGTCAGTCAGTCAGTCAGTCAGTCAGAGACGTCAGTTAGCCTGAAGCTAAAGTTAGAGCTAAATGTGCTAGCGGTGTTAGCACACACACTCTGTGTGTGTGTGTCCTGTCAGGCTGGTGTTAACTCTGAGCTAACATGATGTCGTGAGTTCTCTGTGTGTGTGTGTGTGTGTGTGTGTGTGTGTGTGTGTGTGGATTCTCACAGCTTTTTTCGCTACACACTTTTTCATGTCAGAAAGCTTGTGCTAAGCTAACGGGAGCCGAGGCTTCAGTTAGTCAGTGAGTGAGTGAGTGTGTGTGTGTGTGTGTGTGTGTGAGTGCAGTCCGCTGTCCTTGGACTTGAGCCCTGTTTCAGTAAATAATTCCTCTTGAGTGGAGGATTAGCAGTCAGGGCTGGGCGATGTGACTCCGGCTTCAGATAACGATACAGTGTCTGTTCAAGTCAAACCGGGACTCTGAGAATAATGGGGGAAATAACTCCCTTTATTTCTCTATATAATGCCCTGCTACATTAATGCAAACACTCACTAGTGATTAAACACCATTACAGTAGAACATTTCGTCATGATCGGACCCGCCTGTCTGATTCACCTCTAATACGCCGGCCTCCCAAGAACTTCCTCTGAAACTGTCACTCATCTGTTTATTTTTATTATTTTTTTTACACCTTTGTTCATCGCAAATCCCGGTTTGACTCCCGGTTATGTATAATTTCAAAGATTTTTTTCATGATGCGTCTTATATAAACAGGATCGTTCAGAAGCAATACAAGATTTCATTCACAAGATTGTACAAAATGTTAAGGTCAAACACACAGCGACCAAACCTTTTTCGTGCCAAGGTGTGCCAAAACTTTGGAAAGCTCACCAGTGTACATATATGTGGAAAAATCAGTGTGTATTATATGTGTTTAAGCCTACAAAGAATTGAAAAAGAGAGCAAGGAAAAAGAGCAAATAATAATCCCAGCGTCAACTAAACTTTTTTTTTTGTAATTTTTAGTATTATAGTTTTTATTTATTCTTGATAAATAAATTTATTTTTCTACTAATTAATATGTTTTATGTTATAAATGTTTTTATTCTCTTAATTGATTTTATATTATTATTATTAATAATATTAATAATAATAATAATTGTTGTTATTGGTAAAACTCTCAAAACATTTGCATTGTTTTGTTATTAAACATCTATAAAACATTACGTTTTGCTTTTAGTGAAAAAAAAATTGCTTGTATTGAAATAAATTATGATTAAATTGTTAGGAATGTAACATGTATGACTAAAATGTAAAAAAAAAAAGTTAAATATTTTACAGTTTCAAAAAGTGTAACATTGTAATACAAAATCAGAAGATTAAAGTTTGTAATATTTTAATTTTTTTTATTCATTTTGAAAAAGTGTAGCTGTTTAAAAAAAAGGAAATTGTAAAATAATTGATGTCTTTAAAATGAACAAACAAAGCAAAAAAAAAAAACTTTTCAGTAATTATCACTTTGTGTGTGTGTGTGTGTGTATGTGTGTGTGAGACACTATAATCAGTGTTATAATGATGGTGTGAGTGAGAGTATTGCCCGGTCACTCGGAGCCTGTGTTTAAATTGAGTCTCGTTGTGTTTCTTTGTTTCGCTCTCACACTCGTCCCTCAGGACTCGCTTCCTCCAGACCTTTAAATCTCAGCGTTACAGGCAATAAGGCAGCAGTGTGTGTGCGTGTGTGTGGAACAGCAGTTCACACACCGCAATGTTTCTTGCACTGGGTTTCTCTTACGGAGCGCTCGACAGGTTCACAGGGTCGTACCATCACCTGCAGGTCGGGATTTTATTATTATTATTATTACTGACACCTTGTTGTTGTAGTTGTCGAAGTGTGAGGTGGCCGTTAATCAGCTTGTAATCGTTCTGGGTGAAGTGATGATGTTAGTCAGCGCTCGTTACTCCAGGCTTCTTCATGGTCCACTGAGTGCAGGATTAAAGCTCCGCTGCATCATCCTCGTCTCCTGAAGCAGTGTAACCCTGAGCTAATCCCTGAGGTTACCGCCGCACCGCTCAGGATGTGTTTTAGTGTTTTTCAGGAACTTATCAGGATCGTTTTAGTGTTTTATAAACACAAACACAGCATGGAGTTTTTTTATCTCCGCATAAAATTTTTTAATCATAGTTCATTTGTATATGTGTGTGTGTGTGTGTGGCTTTAGTGTTTAAAATAAACTTAAACAGGTGATAGTTAATTAAGATAATTAATTTTAAATATTTTAATTAAAAATATTTTAGCACCTGTAACGAGCTGACTATTTAGTGTGTTTTTAAGAAAAATAAAGCCATGATAAAATTATAATTAAAATAATGCAAACAGTACAATAATAGAGAGAACATTCTGTAGAAAATTTATATAGTTTTTATTATTGTGGTGTAGCACAATTTTTTTTGTTTAAAAAAAGTTTTAAGAAAATGTTGACATTTTTTGTTTACATGATCAAAGCTCAGAATATGCTGAATAACGACTGATGTGATTTTGAAAAAGTTTAAACGGTAAATTTAAGTATCATTATTTAAAACAATTAAAGTATTTATTCACATCTTTTAGAAATGTAGACTAGAAATGAAATTCAAACAAATAAAGTAAAGAAAAAATTATATATTATACAGATTTGATTTTGACATTTTTTAAATACTTCTTTTTAATATTTAAATTTTTTTTACAGTCAGGTGATTTGTTAAAATAACTGAATAAACACATTACACTTTGCATGAGAAATTTTCACTAAATGTTTAAAACTAAAAATTAACACACAATCGCCAGATTATTGACAAAAAAAAAAAAACAATAATTACGGTCTCGTCATCACTCTGTCTCCTCTCTCGCCTGCGTGCTGCTCTGTGTGTTCAGTCAATATCATATGGATGTACAGACCTACACAAAATTCTCACGTCACTCCCCTTCTGAAGAAATCAATCTGCTTCGATATGATCGATAAATAGAGTGTAGAAACTGTGCCATGAAGCGAGAGTGTGTATAAATGTTATATAGCACTTTTACACTCTCTCTGTCATTATGAAAGAAACACAAACACTTAGTGGCCTCATTGTTACGATGACATCACAGCCGACTAAAAACCTGACCTGTGGCATTAACGTGGGAGTCGCCGTAAACATGATTATAATCCTGTCTGATTAGGGGCTTTACACACTACTGATTAAGTGTGTGTGTGTATGTGTGCTGCAGGGGTAGACGTTTTTTTCTCCACAGTGTCACATGCTTCAGCTTATCATCACACTGCAGGACACTTTCAGGGAGAGCTTGGCGGTGCGAGTGTTCCCTATGTAGTGAGCCTACTCTTATTATTGGAACACTCTGTGTGTGTGTGTGTGTGTGTGTGTGTGTGTGTATGTGTGTGTGTGTAAGCATGTTAAATCCTTTAGACTGTAGATGAGTGATGTATTAGAACGTGTGAAGTTGCTTTACTGGTTACATGTTTAACGTTTGGTAGGAAATTAAGAGTGAAGTTTTAACAGGTGCCTGACGTCTGATCATCACCTTTAATCTTACGTATGTTTATATCAGAGCAGTGTGTGTTCTCAGAGATGATGTAGTGCACTCCTGAGGGACTGAGGCTGTTTGTGTGTGTGTGCTGCGTGTTTAAGATGAGTTTCATCTGATGGGCAATCTAAAGGATGGGCGACAGTTCAAAGTCAAACAGGTGGTGATGGGGTCATGATCTTGAGGACTGGGTAGGGGTTGAGTTCTAACAGACGGGACGGGAGTGGGGTTCTAAAGGACGCTACTGGGGCCGGGTACTGGGGAGCGGTGGGAAGGTGTCGACCCCTATGAGACAGGGTGGGGGTTGAGTCCTGAGGGTTGGAAGGAGCTTGGGTTGTGTAATAGCACATAGGTTCTAACAGTAGGACGGGGTCGAGCCCTGCGGGATTGGACTGGGGCTGAGTTTCAACAGGCAGGATGGGGATCAAATCATGTGGAACAGAATTGGGTCGAGTCCTAATGGATGGGGTGGGAGGGTCAAGTTCTAACGGGAAAGATGGGGTCGAGTTTTGAGGTAGACGTTTAGGCCCGGGTCAGAATGAGGGGCCGAGGGCAGAAATCTAATGATCACAATCACAAACTTTCAACACGTCAGCACTCAAGGCCACGCCCACGTTTCACTCTCAGGGTGGTGTTGCGTGGAACTGATGGCTTTTGAGATTGTAGGAGAAACGTGTGATTTTACTATTGGTGAGCTTGAAGTCGTGCTGCTAAGAAACCAGAAATACGTAACAGGAACTAACTGATAAGGGGTCTAGCTAAGCTAATGCAGTGACTAGTGGAGCGGCTCACCCTGTGTGTCCTAGTGAGAGATTTGAACTTTGCATCATTTTTTGGGAACTGTTGGAAAAGAAAGTGTGTGTGTGTGCGCGTCCGTCCGAGAGATTCTCCACTGCCTTCACGTCTGTGTTCATAGTAACCCACTGATGGATTTCTCTCTCAGATGGTCTGTGTCCTGAGCCAGGGTTTGTCTTCCTGTCCTCTTACTTATTAACTGTCTGTAAAAAAAGAAAGAGGGAAAGACAGGAAGTGTGTGTGTGTGTGTGTGTGTGTGTGTGTGTGTGTGTGTGTGTGTGTGTGTGTGTGTGAGAGAGATCATTAAATCTTTAAAGGTGACACTCGCAGTCTCAGGAGGACGATACAGCAGAACCTTTTCATCCACAGAAGGAGCTGTGTATCGCTCTCAGGATCTTCTCT
>JAAGKR010012352.1:0-16725 GCA_011419295.1 Clarias macrocephalus
TTCTAAAAATCAAGTCTAAACTTCTGGTGGAAAACTTGATGTCTGGCTGTAAATAAAAATAATCACATGTTGTTCATGAAATACATTTATGGTTTCATAAAACTGAGGTGTTCAGAATTCTGCCATTGAATTCTGCAATGCAAAAGTCTTGAGCCCCCTTCATTTCTTCATCTTTTCCTACTAAAGATTCAGACTTTCTTGTATTTTAATGTAGTCTTGAGGAATACTGTAGTTCTCCAAGAGTTTTTGGTCTCTCATTTTCAGTCCAGTTCCTGTAACGGACCAGTTTTAGAATAATGTTGTTTTGTTTGTTAAGCCGCACAGTGACCTATAAATCATTCAATGTAAAACACGGCCCAGTGAGAAACAGGTGCAAATGATGATAGACGGTGATCAGACCAGTGATTAGTATACTGTACTGTACTGGTGATGCTGAATGCTGTGGTTGGAACAGACGAGAGGGGAAATGAGGTCGCTGCTGAGAAATGTAAAATTTTTACATTGTATCTTTAAGCGTTATGCAGCATGTCGCAGTAAAACTTTTGTTCCAATTTCTTTAATAAGGTCAAATAAATTGTAATTAATTTTATTTAATTTGAAGAAATAAGTTCTGCACAGTACTGTATACAGTAATCAGCTGTGTGATTTAAACTTTTATACAGTTGAATCAATCTTTTGCTATATATCTGTTTTTATTTCAGAATTGATTCACTTTTTTAATTATTTAGGTAAATGATCTAAAATTGAAAAATTACTTCAAAATTAAACTTTCTGCAGAAAACTGCTTCCATCTTCCACAAAGATGAATTTTTTACAAATGTTTTGTTTTTATTTTAGTTTATGTACAGTTATGGACTCTGCTTGGACATAAGCACTTATCCACAGCAAACACCTGGCAGGGAAAAAATATATCGCTTTGTATAAGACATGACATTTAATCAGCCAACAAGCTGCACAACTTTACAGTGTTTCATAGACACTTTTATCATGTTTATTACTTTAAAACCTGGAAGTAATATAGCTTCAAATCAACCACTTTTGCTACTAAATCAAATCAAAATCGCAAAGTCCAAAATTCTACTCTTCACACTGTAGCAAAAAGATCTTAATAAAGTCTGGTGTCACTGCGTGATATTGTATGTTCTCCATGTGAGATGGTTCAAAATTTACCTTTTTTTCCATACTTTATCAAGCAGACCATGTGACTTTTTGTGTCATCCTATAATGTCCAACACTCTTTCAATGATATCTTTACGTTTCATACATTGGAGGACCCGAAACCAGTCTCAGAAAATTGTCCACCCAGATTTTGTCACAGAATTACGCAAAACGTGCTGGACAGAATTTAGTGAAACTGACTGTGGGCGCGTCTTAAATCGGCAGAATTTAATAAAACCTTTGCAGTACTTAGATATCTGCCTGAAATTTAACCTGCACCATAAGTGAAATCAAAATGTTGAATAGAAGCAATGTTATGAAAAATTATGTTTTGGATTTAATAATCTGTAAACAAACACCTGCACTAACAGGTATTAATTAAGACCACTGAAATAAAATAACAGCGCTGTGAACTTTAACGTGCTGAAGACATTTTTTTTTTAAAACGTCATCTTCATCCGATCTACCTTTTCTATTTCTGATTGCGCACTTTATGCATTTTAAGATCAACAATCTCGAAAAGCAAAAAATACTGTCTAATGTAAAAAAAAAACTCCTTTAAAAATGCATAACTAAACTTACTTACTATTTCCAATCATTGTGTAAGGCACAATGTAGCGCACCAAGGACACTAGACAAGGTCTACTTGTGATAATTTGAGATTTCTTTAGCAATCTGCGACTTCATGTTGCTTTCTATAGATTTCGTTCCAGTCTCAGGTTTTCATCTCCACAACCTGATCTTATTTTACACTCCAGCATACTACCAATGAGTGTTGGTGGTAGCGAGAACAACCTCTCAGGACCTGCGCCATGGAAACGTAAACACTGGCAGAGTTCTCATTATCAGCAGCAGTGTAAGAGAGATTATTAGCTGATTAAACAAATGGTGATAACGGCAGATGTAAAATAAATGTCAGTAGAAGTCATTACTCAGAGTGTACATATGTGTGTGTGTGTGTGTGTGTGCGTCTGCTTAAGCGGTGCATATGTGACGGGTCACTGTGTGTAATCTGCATTCTGTTGCTATCTCCAGAGCATGCCTGAGTGACAGAGAGAACGTGCTGTTGACGTGACGTCCACCACCGGGCTTCTATCCGGTTAAGAGGTTAAAAGAGCAAGGTGTCTGCTGGATGGTAGATGTTTATTGGGTTGTGCTCTCATGTTCTCAGGAGGCGATTTAATTCCGTTTATATATCACTAAACGAATGCCAGGAAGTGCACATTATAAAAAATATTGCCTTGAGTTCTGAGAAACGGTAGGAAGTGATATACTAACACCAATATTGCGAGTGTTTCTGTTTGTGTGTGTGTGTGTGTGTGTGTGTTAGCCATAATGGTCGCTATTGGCTTTTTGTTGATGACAGATCAGAGGCTCCAAATCTCCCACGCTTGCGTCACACGAATTGATAATCAGTTTTACCCCCTGACCAGATGGATCCGGCTGGCATACACGTGTCCTAGCATGTCCCTACAATCTAATTTAAGCTAATGGTTCAGAACAAGCAGAAAGAGGAGATGGCAGATCGTACAGATATGACTTGTCTGTGTAACGTAACATGGTCATGACAGACACACATCTTCTAACCATGTAGACAGGAGTTAAAGAACACAACAGCATATATATATATATATATATATATATATGACTTAAATCAATTTATGTAACATGATATGCATCAAAGAGACGGGACTTGCGGCTGCCAATGTAACACAACATGCATCTTACAGATACAGGAATAGTGTAACAGAAATAAAATTATTTATCTCAATCATAAGCTTTAGTAGCCTATGCATCACAACATGTCTATCGAAACATAGTATTCCACAACATGTACAGCACAGTATGTCATAGATACTGTAGGATTTACAACAGCGTATGGATCACATGGATATCCGATAAGATTCACAGCAGCACATGTATCATAAAAATAGTGTTTGCCCTAGTTTGTGCAACACCAATCTAGGAACTAGAGGACTACAGAGGTTTCTAGATGGATGTTGCACAATCTACGGCAAACCCTCTCCTTCGAGGCCATTGTATCTATTCCCATGGTCGGACCTCCACCTTCTTTGGACTGTTGGAGGAAACCGAAGTACCCGGAGGAAACCCATCCATGGGGAGACCATGCAGACGACTCCATGCAGACAGACCGCGAGATGGGAATCGAACCCGGACCCCGGAGGTCCAATGCAACGGTGATAAATAACTAAGCCAGCGTGCTGCCAGTTTACATAAGAAACATTACATGTAGTCGACGTTGTCTTGCCTACGCTATGAGCATGCAAATGCAGGAATTGTAGTTTGATTGATACACAGGCATTTGATGTCCCTCACACGTGATATACAAGTGTAATAATGGAACTGTTAATAAATCTGACACATATACAAATTATCACATCATTGTTTTGTTTTTTTTGTTTGTTTGTTTGTTTGTTTGTTTTTATATACATATTGGATCAATCAGATGCATTACCTGCCATAGTGGTGCTGATGGTGAGTGTAGCCAGGAGAAGCAGCGCGGCCCACACTCTTCTCTCCTCTCCTCTCCTGGATGAAGGCATCCCTGTAGAAGTAGCGCAGCGAGCTCGAAGGGCTTTAGGGGTTTAAACGGCTTTAGCATCCCCCCCTTCGTCCCGAGGAGGAGGAATTATAAACGGAGACACGCGCTCTTGCTTTCCTTCCGACGCGCGGTCAGTTCAACATCTCCGCATCTGATGCTGAGCTCGGGGTGTTTGTCAGCCTCCTCCTCCTTATCCAGCTCCTCCTCCTCCTGCTGCTGCTGCTGATACTGCTGCTGTTGTTTTCCACCTGCGCGGATCCTCTGCGGGGAAAAACCTCCCGCTCCGACGTCACGGCCCGGGACACGTCACATCGCACAGGGGCCGCGTCTCAAACCGTGCGCCCTGCCTTTAAGTGCACTACCAAGGGAGATATAAACACGATGTAGAGTACGTGGTCGAATATAATCAATGATTCAGCCGCTGTAATAATGATGGGATTTTTATTCATTATTATTATTATTATTATTTTAAATCTCATTACACATGTGCGCGTGGTAATTGAAGGCATCTCACGAGCTGCCGGCGGCAGCGCGCGGGCCGTGGGGAAGGTCTCAGGCACATGACGTACATTACCTGTAGGGGGCAGTCGTGTTGATTGACAGAGCTCATAGCTCGTGTGAGAACCACAATTCAAAGGACTGTTTGTGTACAGCTCAAACAGACATAAGATATGAATGATTCCGTTATTAATTGCTTTTATACATGCATGTTTTTTTTACATTGTTTTACAAAACATAAAAGAAATAAAAATGTTTTAGTTTAATCCAATGACACAAAAATATGACATATTGGTCACCTCGTAGTTTTTTATTTTTTATTTTTTTATCATAATTTTTTTTTCCCTTTTGTGGCATTACACTATAGTTCTTAGCTATTTCAGTGTGTCCACCCTGATTATTAAAGAACTTCAGCCTATAGACTGTTGCGTGTCACTTCTGTAAGTTGTTTAAATTAAAACGTAATGGTAACAATTAAATCAGACTTCCTAGCTGGATTTGATACTTTACAAATAAATTTACAAGATATATTCAGATTTGGTCAAATAAAAAAAAATAAAAACTTAAAAAGAAATGTCTCCTTTTCCTTCCTAGACCTTATGTCAGCATCACAATGAACTAAAGATCAGCACCTTCTTTCTTTGTTTTTATCTGTAATATTTAAGTGAAATAGATTTCGCATAAAGACATAAATATTCCTGTTGGACTTCTGTTTTACAGAAGTGCTCCAATTATCGCTGTTTTCGAAACACACAACTCCATTTGTTCAATTCCACCAAACCCACAGTACAAAGAAATAAAAGAATAATAAATATCCAGTATCTGGAATTAGAGGCATTTATTTAGGGGCTACATTCAGAGGTAGCTTCTATATTTGTGTTTGTTGCATTTCTGGGGAAGTACGTTTTTATCTTATCAGCCTTGTAATAAAAACGCTACCTTTTGTAAAGTAAAAATGTACGCAGCGGGTTCTAGCATTCTAGCAACCACATTTCAGCCATTCAGAGACTGTGCATTGTGCCATGTTGTTTTTTTTGTGATCTGATTATTTTGAGTGAAATAAAGCTGACGGTACACACAACGGCACGCACCTTCACTTTGCAAAAGGCCGCATTTATTTAGCGAGTATATTTGTGTTTTGTTGCATTTCTGGGTATCAGGCATAACACACTCAAAGAGTTGTTATAAACCCAACAGTGGTGGGATTTGAACTTTGGACCTTCAGGACCATAGCCCAATGCCTTAACCACTGAGCTACCCTTGCCCTTAGATGGAGATCGTCCCTCTCTGTTTCAGCGTGTCTCCTGTGTGCGCGCGCGCGTAATTTGACACGGACACATGCACACACACTCTCTCGCCTTTACACCCCCCTCCCCGGCTCCATACAAACATTCAGACACTGCACTACACAGAAAACTCTGTTGCGATTCTTTTTAAGGGTAAAGTGCTGATTTATTTGTTGTTGTTTTTTACTTTACAGCAGTGATACCGTTAGTATGCGCTAATGCGAGTGTCATTAGAGAGATTTCTTTTTTTTTTTTTTAAACAGTGTTTCCGTTGTGTGTGTTTGTTGTGAAACTTAAAAAGCGGGGAGGGGGAAGCGAGGAGGAGTTTAACTGTGTGATTTATGATTTATTTAGACTTTTTTTTAAAGGTAAAGTGCAGGTTAATTTGTTTTATTTTTATGTATTTAGTTTTTTTGGGCTGTGGAACGAATAATTTGAGTTTCATTATTTCTTATGGGATAATTTGATTTGGTTTACAAGTGTTTTGGAATACGAGCCCACTTCCAGAACGACTTATGCTCGTAATCCAAGATTCCACTGTATGTATAACATATTTTGGTAGTATCCTGGCATACTATCCACAGTATAGTACCATTCTACTACTGTTGTATAAAATTATGTACAGTACCATGATAGAACCATGTACTATATCAGCAAATAAGTACTGTCGATAATACCATGGTAGAGGACTACCAAGGTACCTATACCATGGTAAAATGTCTTTATGGGTTTACAAATTGTCATGGTATCCATATTAATATCATATATTTTGTGTTTATACAGTACTGTATATGAAGCAGACTATGACAATAATAATGACTAAAGATGCGAATGTCAAATCTAATTGTTTTATTGTTGATCATTTTCAGTTAAACACAAAGAAGGCAATGAAGTGCATCAGATAATAAATAAAAAAATATTAAACAATAGGTAGATGCAATAATTACATACTTGCCCTTTAACCATTTTGATTGTCATTTCAGTTTGAAACATGCCTCCAGGTAACACTTGCAGGTTTCTATTCCTCCACTTTACGCTATAGATAATGTTGAATCACACCAAACCCCAAATCATCACTTAGCACAGCGTTCAGTCTGAATACAGACCATGTGAAACACGGACTGGATTATGAACATGTGCTACTGTACATACCGTAATCAATAGCAATGAAGTTCAGTTTGAGTTTGCAAAACGGTAACTGTTTATTCTTATAACTCAGATTTAACCTTCTAGAGTAAAGAAAATATCAGGATATTCACAAAAAAAAAAAACAAAAAAAAAACCCAGTTATAGGTTAGGCCCAACAGAAATAAAACTATATAAAAAGAACTACAAAAAATCAAATAAAATTCAGTGTTTTCAGTTTGGGTCCAAGTAAGACTTGTGTGTGCATGTATATATATAAAAAAGCAGAATAAAATTGCATATTATACCAAATTAGAATATTATAAGGCATGAAGTCAGTTATATAAGCGGTTATATAAGCAGTCTTATTGGCAAAAGCATCCAATTTCTCAGCACTTCGCAGTAGAACAAGAGCACAATAATTAGCAATGAAATTCGTGACATTTCTATAAAGTTATTATGACCGAGCCCATCTGAGTGACAGCTATTCAATATGTGCAAGAAAAAAAAAGTGAAATGTGAAAAAGGTAAGATCTGATTTTTAAAAAAAAAAAGAATTACAAACAAACTCCCAACTACAAAGGAAGAATGAGAGATGTTTTATGTGTAAACAAACCAAGCACCCTAAAAACCCTCATTTGTAAAACTATCACTTCTGCAAGCAGTGGGCTGGTGTTTCTAGCGTTTTCCATAAAAAAAAAATTTAAAAAAACTTTTGAAAGTTGTTGAATTAGTGATATCTATGACTGCGTTGTCAGTGTCTCAGCTCCGTTTCCAGCATCCTGGCCTCCCTTTTCAGAGTCCTTGTGCTTCCCTTGTTCCGCCTCCGTCGTTACTGCGGCAGCCTGCAGCTCGTCCTCCTCGGCTGTCTCGTTGGCTGGCGACTGGAAGCCGCTGTCTGTGTCGGTGTTCTGGTGCTGTGGTTCCGAGCGCGAGTCTGATAAGTTATCTGCAGCATCGGTATGCTCTTCTTGCTTTGGTTCACTGATGGTTTCTGGAGCTTTTGCAGGTTCTTCTGTGCTTGTTGGTGCAATTTTGTCCTCCTGGTTTACCGTCGAAGCCGACTCGTTCTCTTTCTGAGGTGCAACATTTGCTTCCTCTTTGGCGCTGCAAGTTTCTTCAGATTTTTCTGGCACGGTTCCCTCATGACCTTGCTCAGCATCTTCTCCTTGGACTGCATCCTCGATCTGCTGGATAGCGCTCTCTATGGCGAGCTTGCTTTCCGAGTCTTGTGAAGACTTTGGCGTGGCTTCTTGTTTATCTAGATTTGGCGCGGTCCCGTTGGGTAAATCAGGTGCCGTCTCCTTTGACGACGCACTGACTTCCTGTACAATACGCGCTGCCTCGTCAGATACAGAAGAGGACCGAACATCGGAATCTCCCTCAACCTGCTCTTCAGGGATGTTGTGAACACTGGGAACCTCCATACAGGACTCATTGGGCAGAGTTGTGCCATCCACCTGGATCATAGAGACCACCTGTTTCATTCTGCGCCTCTTCTGGGCCGCTGTATCTCCTCCTTCACCCTTGTGCTCTCCGTCCACTTCGTTGTTTTCTCCAAACTCTCCTGCCCAGTCGATGGATGGATTCTCACCCAGAAGGTGGAGGTTGGGGTCGCTGTTAGTCAGCACAATGCTGTCCCTGTACAGATTGTGTCTTCTCTGAACGGCAGCTTCTTTTACAGCTGGAAAGAAGTAGTAAGCGTTAGAACGACTGAGAAAACTTAATACTCAAATACTCAATGCTTCAGCATTGTCAAGACATCCTGGACAATTCTATGCTTCACTTGCACTTTGTGGCAACAGTTTGGGGAAGAACCTTTTCTATTCTAACACGATTGTGCACCATGCGCCAAACAAGGGCTGTAAAGACATGGTTTGAGGTGTTCGGTGTGGAACAACTTGACTGGCCCTAACATCAACCCCGTCAAGCACCTTTGGGATGAACTGGAACTGAGAAAACAAGCCAGGCCTTCTTGTACAACATCAGTGCCTGACCTCGTAAATGCTCTACAGAATGAACGGGCACGAATTCAAACAAACACTCCAAAATCTTGTGGACAGCCTTCCAAGAAGAGTAGAAGCTGTTATCACTGCAAAAAAGGGGACCAACTCTGTATATTCTATATATTGAAGTTATCATTACAGGTTTGGCCAAATACTTTTGTCCATATAATGTAGTTTTTGAACACATTTCCATAACTTTTTATTCTGTAAAGCTGTTTTGCAAGAATGAACACTGTTAGAAGCACTATATAACTAAAACTGAATTGAATTGAAATGAGGTTTTGGCTTGATGTGAGGACTCTTTCTACACTAAAAATAGATTTAGCTAGTAAACCATTGCTGTCCCTGAATGATAAGAAAAGTAAAAAACATTACATGGAGTCACAAGACTGGCGCAATAAGCCAATATAATAAAATCTAATGTCACAATAAACTGTCGCACTATGCTTTTCTAAAAATGATCCCTGCTATCATGTGTACTTTTCTAACAGTAGTCAGCTGACTGATAAGTAGAAGGATAAGTTATTTTCTTGACAACCATATAATTTTTATCTTTATTAAATAATTCATCTATAGTAGGTAGAGGTTAAATAACAAGGCACTGTAAACAAACCTAAATATACATTTTTCTTTTACCATAGTACTCTCACGCCTGATTGGTCAGAAGCAGCTGATGCATTTTCTATTACAGCAGTAAATAATAGAAATGTCTATATTAATGCACAATTTATGATACATTATTAGTTCTGCATTAACCTCTCAGTCACAGGGACTTGAATGACACTCAACATAGACAGATTGTTTTTGTGTGTGTGACTTTAGAGTCTTGTCTTACCCATCATGATGTCCTTCATGACTGTCTGAAGCACCACCTCCTCAAAGACGTTCTCAACCAGAATAAAACGGGAAAAATCTTCAAAGATCAGTTCTTGGAATCGAGGAAGGTCCTACAGCAGATAGACGCAAGATAAGCATACTAATGCAATGAGGAGACACATGCATCCACAGTGTGTATTAAATGTGTGTGTGTCTTACAGCAGAGCAGGATGGAGAGAGCTGTTTCAGCATGTAGGGGATAAAGATCTGCAGAAGAGCCTCTCTGAAGAACCTCTTACGCACAGTGCTACTGTCATAGTCGTATTTCTATGAGGGGGGGGAAAGACAAACACTCAAATAAAACATTCTGTAACATGTTGATGTGAGTGTACGGTCGGTTCCAGAAATATTGGCACCCTTTAAACTAGCATTAGCAAAAGGTGTGACTTTTTTTTTCCAGACAACGTAAAAAAAAAAATTCCAATGACAATTTTTTTCCATAAAATTATTGGCACCACAGAATATCAAGCATTAGGTCCATATATATTTGGATATTTGGGAATTCTTGCTATTTGTGCTGCCACAGTATTTTAGAGTTAACTTTTTTTTTAAGGGCTCTTATTATCTATTAAGAATGTTTTTCTCTATTAAGCATTTAGCTCTTCTAAGGAAGAAAAAAAATCCATTAAAACAAAATATGGCTAATAATATATATTTTTTAAATAAATAAATAAATAAATAAATAAACAATCACTGTCCATTTTGTATGAAGCATGGCCATACATATTTATATGTATTCTTATTTGTCACACCTTTATGACTCGGTCCTGGCACTTCTGAATGGTTTTGCTGAGATCTTCCTCTTCATGACCTTCCAGACTCTGGTGGAGCAGCTGCTCGAAAGTGTACACAGCGTCATCCATTAGCTGCAGGGAAAAGATGGACAGAGACACGCACATGAAATGCCTGGAGGATTAAAATGTTCTAAAATATCGTTGCATAATACAGAGTGCGCAAAATAGTCCAGATCCTTGGGCGAAATTTTTTTTTTAAACCATTAACTACAGCAAACTCTCAAACTGATGACCTTTCCAAGTGCACGGGCCGTTCAAGTCAAACCGAGACTTGTGATGAAATTTTTCATGAATGAAGGCGTGAAACCGAAGACAGTGATGGGACTCTCTGCAGAAAAACATTTGAACTGTGCAAACATTTTAAAGAAGGAACACATCAATAAATAATGATCCTGGCCGAGGTGGCTCGGAGCCCACTGCAATCAGTCTAGTAAACATTCAGAGTGTGAAATGTCTGATCCTTGAAAATCGACAGTTAGCTTGTCGCCAACTTGTGGAAGAGACGCATCTGTCTGTAAGAACTGTATCCAAGCACCTGAGAGCACTAGCGATTATATAGAGAAATAAAGGCAGTTTTTACCCTCATAACTGTGTTCTGTTATTCTACACAAACAAAAGTCCCATTTCTAGTTTCAAAATAAAATAATAATTGTAAAAAATAAATTATATATATATTTATATTCATATATTATAAAAAATTACATATATATACATTTCTTTTCTTTTTTTTTTTTATTCAATATTGTAAGTTCAAGTCATACAAGCTAAAAATACGAGTGGATCCAGAGATTTGGACCACCCTGTACATTTGTCTGTATATTTAAGTCTGGGTTGCACCATCGAGGATTTCAAAAACGTATTGTAAGCGATTAGTTCTAATTAATTATTTGTCGATGAGTTAATCAGTTAAAACCATCACCTCTGGTTAAACTCTTAATCCAGGGTTAGTTATGTTTTTTTGGCCTCGTAGAATTATGAGACCTCAAAGAAAATCATGGTACGCTTAACTGAAAAAAAAAAAAAAAACCTTGAAAGCATCAAGATTTTTTTTTTCAAATGCATAGCTGAATTTCTATTACTGTACAATTTTTATGTAAACACGCTCTTTATTACATCAACGCTCGCTTTATTATCCAAATAAATAAAAGGTAAAGATGCTCCTTTATGTATTTTTACTCTCCGATACAGTACACTTTCATTTCCTGAAACCCTGCTTTATAATAAAGCACTATTTTGTAAAAACAAACCAAGACACAAACCTGAAAGTCTGGCTGATAATCCAATATGATTAATTAATCCTGGTTTTAGTTTTAACCGTAAACTTGGATTAACATAATCATGGTCTACTTGAATCCTAATCCTGCTTTTAAAACAATATTTAAAGACGTTATATTTGTAATAAGTAATATTTGATTAACCTCTAATTCAAATCCCAAGCATTTCATCCATCTGCATTTAACCAACAGGGGGCGCCCTCACACAATTTTTTTTACCACAACTGGAATTCTTGTGAGAAACTTCTGATCCTGCCCTGATAAAAATACACTCTGCATGTTGAGTCTTGTGTCACCACTCCCATGCTCTAACACCATGTACTTTTACTCTACTGAGGGGGGAAAAAAAAATTCTCAGACATTTTACACTTCCACACCACGAAAGAATACAGTCTACACCACAAATACAGCAGAGACGCAGCAACTCCTGTTAATACAGCTGATCAAATCTAATCTACTCTAATCTAATCTAATCATTAATCAGTCCATTACGCTACAGAAACGTGCAGGATATTTTGTACTACAGGACCGCAAAGCACAAACACAGTCATGTGCTGGGACGGCGCTCTGGACAAGGCTGGCAAACCTCAAGACACAATTATAAGGCAAATAATTCATGGTGGGTGTGATGCAACCCAACCCAAAGTAGAGCTGTTATTAATGGCACAAACTTGATCATGTTCTCCAAAGTACCAACAGTAATGTAATAATTATAAAGCAACTAAATATTTTTTATTTATTTAAATTTTTTTATGGAGGAAAAAGAACACTGTGCTTGTTTGTATCCATGTTGTTTTGTCCAGGAAACAAGTTCCAGTTGGAAGGTACGTCGCGGTATATGAGCAGTCGTTCCCTTTTTTCGTTCCTGTTCTTTTTGCAGGTTGTGTGATAAAAACATACTGTTAACAAGAATTTTAGAGTAAACAACAGTCAGAGATGCTGATGCAGACACTCACTCGCTCACGCTTTATCCTGTATTCAGGGTCATGGGGGGGCCTGAAGCCTATCCGAGGAGACTTGGGGGACAAGGCGGGGTACACCCTGGACAGGGCGCCTATCGATCGCACGGCACTGACGTAGACACATTCTAAAGAATTAGTTTTGTGTTTGGGCATTTTCAGCACCGCCACACCTGATTATTTGATCCGATTTGAAGTTGTAGGCACAGTTTTTACTCCCTACCACAACCCACCCATTTCTCTACCCTGGTCCCGGCACTAATGATCTCCTGCATCTCAATGGCTGGGTATTATACCGTATATAGCGCATAAGGTTAAGGGCCTCGATGATCGAATCCCAAAACCCACTGATCAAAAACCCAGAACCTCCACCACCTGAACCATCTACATTCATTCTACAGTACTGGTATATGATGGCTCTTAATAAAGTGCAAATGTCAGAATGTTGTTTGAATGAAGAAAAAGAGAAAACTGAAATCAGTTTTATTTACTCTCATTCATTCATTCATTCATTCATTCATTCTCTATTCTTTCTTCATCCTGTTCTGGAGCATAATAAGCCTGTGACTCACAAGGTGGGGTACACTTGGACGGGGTGCCAATCCATCACAGGGCATACACACTCTCTATAGGGAATTTGAAATTATAATTTGCAATTATTCGAATCTGCATGTTCTTGCACTGTGGGTGAAAACCGGAGTACCCGGAGGAAACCAACCCAGCATGGTGAGAACATGCAAACTCCACACATAGACACACCTGGGGAGGGAATCAAACCCTTAACCCTGGAGGGACGAGATCACAGTGCTAACCATTTGTTTAAATAAAATGTAGATGTTTTCTTTGTTGGTCTGCTGCAAAAGGGATTAAATAAATAGATACTACTGTACTATTGAGAAAGTTTCAATAACGTTCCTGAACGTCTACGTTGAAGACGCAAAGTGGTGGTGGATGAACTCAATCACATTCCTCCACGAAATAACAAAACCGAGACCAAGACAAAACATAAAAAGCCAGGAAACAATTTACAACCATTTTCAATTCACGAGATGCAACAGAGACATTTACACACCATCCATCACTGCACAAAAATCACCACAACCCACTAAAACCACAAAGCTTCAATTCAGCACCGATTCCTCATGCATTTTTTCCCATGCTGTTCTGGGTGCATGAACTCTCGCTACAGGACCACGGGGTAGCTGGGCAAGGCTCACCTCTCTCATGAGAATCTGGGCCCTCTGGACGAACACGGACGGACTGGTGACGTCAAAGCGCTGCTGCAAGCCCTCCAGACTCAGCTGCTCCACCCTCTCGTAGCAGCACTGCATTTTCACCGGATGGTAGGCCAGCATGGAGACCTTCTCCATATACTGCAGGGAAGAACATCATCCAACTGTTATCAGATACGTCAGACTCGGAGAAAACAGAAGTCATTGTTTTCGCTTATATAGCTGAGTCAGAAGCTAAAACACTGAAGTAGGAGAAGAGGGATTAAAAGGGCCTCACCTCTCCTAGTTTCTCTTTGTTTCCACCATTTAGCAGGTTCTTGCTCATATCCACCAGCTCCCTGAAGAAAACATCACGCACCTCAAAGAAGCCGCGGCTGGTGGGTTCCATCAGGGCATCCAGGATGGAGCTGATGTACGGCTCGATGCTCACCTTCAGGAGCTTCTCAGCCTTGGGCAGCACCAGAGCTACAAGTCAGAAAAGAGAGTCTTAAAGGAATGATCATAAGTCCAGATTTCACTCTTCACTCAAATATAGTCTTCACATTTCAACCACTTGCTAAAATCTGTCTTCACAGTGCCCGTATAAGTGCCCGTTATACTCGCTTATATAGAGGAGAAAAAGATGTGAAATAAAAATAAATAAACAAATGAATTCTAGAAAATAATGAAAAGTATTTGCTAATCAAATAAAAAAATAATAAAGCCTGAAATGGTTAAAAGCACCTAAAAACAGTGAATAATGTGTGATTATACTTAATAATAATAATAATAATAATAATAATAATAATAATAATAATAATAATAATTATTATTATTATTATTATTATTATTATTATTATTATTATTATTGTTGTTGTTATTATTATTGTTATTATTATTGTTGTTATAAAAAATAATAACAATAATAATAATAATTGTTGTTGTTGTTGTTGTTATTATTATTATTATTAAATGGAGATATATTTCTCCACATTCTGCATATTTATTTTCACCTGACATTTGTTGCATTAGTTATTATTTAATATTTAAAAAATCAAGTTGGACTCTATATTTAGGCTGCATCAGTATTGAAAATATTATTTAAAATTTTCTTTTTTTTTGGCTTATCTATTGAAAAAAAAAAAAAGAATAATGGAAAAATGAACTAAAGTAAAAAAGATCAACCAAAGCATGCATTTGTCTTCTGAGGGAAATTTACTGCTCAGTATCTGGATAGTGTAACTGTGACACACTGAACTCTCTCGAACTCATTCTGCAACAATATAATTCTCTGGTATTGTAAAATCTGTGACACACTTACTGTAACACTGATCTTTGACCTGCACTTCAGCATGCAGTATGTAAAAAAAACAAGTACTAAACAAACAAAACAGAATAGAAAAAAATGCTTTAAACCTTCGAAATGATGTATTACAAAAAATATTTATATCCATAATGTACAAGTGTTCTTATTTTGTGGGAAAAAGTTATTATCACACTGCCATCTGGTGGCTCCGCACATTCCTTAGCATCACATTCGCTGTAAACACACTACTTTAACTGAATAAAATAAAAAAAACTCTAAAAACACATAGGAATACTACAATTTAGGAATTTGCCTGTAGTGTGTGAACGAACCAATTAGCCTAATCCGTATGTTTTTTGGCTGTGGGAGGAAACCAGTCTACCCAGAGGAAAACCACCAAACATGGGGAGAACAACAAACTCCAAGCACTCAGGCCCAGAGTGGGAATCAGGAACCCGGATCCTGGAGGTGCAAGGCGACAGTGCTAACCACTAAGCCACTGTGCCATGTGATGATGTGCTGAATTTATTTTAGGGAGGTAAACACCCTAAAAGGTACCAATAGATACCATTTAGATACAAATTACATTTACTACTTACATTTTTGCCAACATGGCTAACAAGAAAATCCTAGCAGACAGAGAAAGAATGAAGGTCATCGCTACTTAGCAGCTGGTGATGATGTGATTGACAGGAGACCGAGAGTATGCCATGGTATCCCTTCCACCCAGACAGCACAGACATTTGTAACCATGTATTAATAGGCTTGTTCATTAGTCAGTGTGTACCCCGCCTCGTGCCCCGCGACCCCTGGGAAAGACTCCAGGCTGTTTACTGTTAAGCAGCATTACCTCTGATTTTGCTGGTCACGTGCTCCTTCGAAGTGATGATCTGGTCCATGTCGGTGCGTATGGAAGCCTCCAGAGGGGGACGTCCTTCCTCACAGCTCTGCACTATGGCCTCGTATTCGGTCTGTGTCTGAATCTGAACCAGACTGTACACGGCATCCGAGATCTGATCACACAGACAGAACCGTTAGAGCTGGATATTAACATCGCGCCATTCATTCTAATAGTGCTGCTAATTTCAGGTAATTGTTCAAATTATACTGTAATACCAAAGTCCAGCTCTTCTGTCTTTCCTGCATCTTTCCCTTCAAGCGTGGACTGATCAGGTCTCGAAGTTCAGGAAGCAGCTTCTCCATCACCAAGTTAGCCAGGATCTGAAAAAAACAGAAATGATGTTCTGAATAACAGCTTCATCAATGAGTTACACATTTACATGATGACATTTTAACCACTGATGATACCCAAAGATAAATGATATCAGTTAATGACACGCCAGCTGGATGCAAAGGCTAAACGATGATAAAAGCCTGTAGTACTGTAGCTGTAAAGAAAAAAGAAAGGAAAAGGGAGCAACAGAGGACCACCTTGTTGTGAGAGAGGTCAAAGGAGAATGACCAGACTGGTTCAACCTGACAGGAACGCAAACAACGCTGATGCTCAAACTCAAACTGCAACAATGCTGAGCAGAAAAGATTGCAAAACATAGCATCAGTGCTAAAAAGTCTCACCCAGGTGAAAAAGTGAATTTTCAGAACGGATCATAAATCAACATTTTTCATAATACAGTACTTAATGCTTCATTTCTCCTGATTCATGCTGCTT
>JAAGKR010012353.1:0-16722 GCA_011419295.1 Clarias macrocephalus
CTCCTCCTCCCCGAATCATTGAGGGCGGTCCCGCTTATACCGTACGTCGGATCCTTGATTCGCGACCTCGGGGCAGAGGCGTACAATACCTAGTCGATTGGGAAGGTTATGGCCCCGAGGAGCGCTCCTGGATCCCGGCTCGGTTCATTCTCGACCCCGAGCTAATCCGGGACTACCGTCTTCGGGTATCCTCCAAGCCAGGACCGTCGGGTGTCGGTCCTGGACAGGGGGGTACTGTCATGCGCACTTCTAACGCGGCCGGCACGAGGACCCGGAAGTAAGACGGTCGCGATTCAGGAAGCATCACCGACGCTCTGTTCGCCTAATCGTGAGTACTCACTTTCTTGGGTTTCGCTTTCGATTGAGTGTGTGTTATTAGAACGCGGGTTTATTCGTGTAAGCTCTTGCTTACTCGATGCTGCGTGAAAACGCTATGGGAACGAGAATACCATTGCCACCGCACTGCAAGAGTCTGGACCCCCAGGTTGTGTAGCATGTGCGCAAAATAGCCAAGGAGGTCTCAGACCTAGCTCTGGTATGCTGACTCGAGGATCCGCGAACCCGGAGTAGCATTGACATCCAGACTATCAAATCTAACAAATGCGTATGGAGAGGACCAGCCTGCCGCATCACACACCTGCTGCAAGAGGATGCCTCTTGCCAGAGCAATTGATAAGGCAATCCCCCTGGTCGAATGAGCCCTGATTCCCAGAGGCGAAGTGTGACCACGCGCCTCATAGGTTAGGGCAATAGCATCTCTCACCCAGTGTGACAGCGTCTGTCTAGTGGCGGCCCCCCCCCCCCCGGTTGCGGCCCCCATGGCAAGTGAAAAGCTGCTCTGACTTAGAACTCTGGCTAGTGCGGTGGACGGAAATCTGAGGAGCACGTACTGGACACAGTAAGTGAAGTCTTTCCTGCTACAGAGCTGTGAATGGCGAAGGACAGAACGACTGGGTGCATGGTCGACAATGGAACCTTCGAAAGATAGTTCAGGTGAGGATGCAGAATAGCTTTGACTAGCCCAGGGGCAAAGTCCAGGCAGGATGGGGAGACTGACAGAGCCTGCAGATCCCCAATCCTCTTTGAAGAAGTAATAGCCATAAAGAAAACCATCTTAAGAGACAGAAGCTTGACAGGCGCTGACTCTAGTGGTTCGAAAAGGGTGTGAGCCTGGCCTTCGAGCACAATAGCTAAGTCCCATGAAGAAACCATCGCTCTAGTGGGCGGCCTCAACCATTTAGCTCCACGAATAAAATGGGCAAATAAATGGTGCTTTCGCACAGAAACCCCATCGGTTAGAGCATGCCGAAATAGCGGCTACATACGTTCTGAGAGTACTAGGGCATAAGCCCGAGGACAACCTTTCTTGCAGAAACTCCAGCACTGAAATAATCGGGTAGTGGACTGTCTCTACATGTCTTTCCATGCACCAACTTTCAAATACACTCCATTTGAGGGCATAAGTTCTTCTAGTGGAGGGAGTCCTGGCACTTAGAATGGTTTCAATTATGCTGGCTGGAAGACCAGCATCTCTTAGTTGGTCCCCTTCAGGGGCCAGACGTGAAGGTTCCAGAACTCGAGCCGGGGATGAAATATTGTCCCCTGCGTCTGAGACAGAAGATCCCTCCTCACTGTCGAGGAGAGATATTAGATCCAAGAACCACACTCTGGTCGGCCAAATGGGGTGCTATCAATAAGATGTGCAAACCCTGTTGGCGGACCCTCGCCAGGACTCCTGGGAGCAGAACTATTGGAGAAAACGCATAAAGGTGTAATCTGGCCCACGTGGGGGCCATCGCGTCCAGACCCAGGGGAGCTGGAGGAGTCAGAGAGAATAAAGGGGACATTGTGCTGCCTCTTGCGAGGCAAAGAGGTCCACCTCTGCTACATAAAATCTTTCCCAGATTTGACTGACTGCTTCAGGATGGAGTTTCCATTCCCCATGTGTCATAGCTTGTCTGGATAGGAAGTCCGCTCCTACATTAATGTGCCCCGGAATGTAAATTGCCCTGACGGACAGGAACTTTTCCTGTGCCCAAAGCAGAACCTGGTGCACTAGCTTGTTCAAGCAGCACGAGCGCAGTCCACCCTGGCGATTTATGTACGAGACTACTGCAGTGTTGTCCACCCACACTAGGACATGGTAGCCTCTCAACTGCTGGAGGATGTGTTTCAGGGCCAGAAACAGAGCCATCATTTCGAGGCAATTGGTGTGCTATGTGAGAAGATGACCTCTCCAGCTCCTTTGTGCTGGAACGGCCATCCAAGACCGCACCCTAGCCCATGAGCATCTGTCGTTAGCATCTTGCGACGACAAGATGGACCTAAAGTGGGACCCAAAGTCAGAAACCTGGTCTGAACCACATAGAAAGGGTACAAATCCCCTGGCGCATAACCCTTATTAACCTTTGGGGATTGGCCCTTGAGTGAAATCTCCTAGCTCTTAGCCACAACTGGAAATGCTCTCATGTGCAGAAGGCCCAAAGGTGGACACAGCTGACACCTAAAGATCTCTGAAAGTGATGAAGAGTCACTTTCTGGTCTAGCTTGATTTCCTTCAGGGTGTTGGGTTCGACACGAGCAGGAAACAGCTGTGCCCACCTTGTGATCAAATCCCATGTGACACCCAAATATGTTGTCCTCTGAACAGGAAAGAGAATGCCTTTCGTGGCGTTGACTTTAAACCCTAGGACGACATCCCAATGTTGAAGCGCTAGCTACTAAGACTGAGCCAGGATCAGCCAGTCGTCTATACAATTCAGAATACGGATGCCCTGGAATCATAGAACCAGAGCTGCATCCATGCATTTTATATATGTGTGGGGTAACAGGGCTAGGCCAGATGAAAGAACCCGATACTGGTAAGCTTCGCCCCCGAAAGCAAACCTCAGGAACCTCCTGTGTTGTGGCAATATTTCTATATGAAAAAATGCATCGTTCAAGTTGACCATCACAAACGTCTGGTTGAATTTGAGAAACAATCGTTTTGGCTGTTAACATTTTGATGTTCAGCCCAAGAAGATGTAAAATTGGATGCAACCCCCCATCTCTCTTGGAAACCAGAAAAAGCTGACCTTACTAGCCTGTCTGGCAGTGGAACATGTTCTATTGCCCCTTTTCCCAGCAAAGTCTGTAATTGCCAAGTCAGCAGATGCGCTTGTTCCGGTTTCATGGAAGTGGAGACCACACTATTGAAAATGCGGAGGACGATGTGCAACGGAGGGGGGGTGTTAGGCGTCCGGCATCCTGAAACAAGGCAGCAAGGAACCGAGCACCTAACATTTCGCTGGAGACGCTGTTTCCCGAAACACCAGTGGTGGCGGAGATTAGACAACGGCACCCAGAGGGTGCCAGGGAGGAGTCTTTATCTCTTATTGGAATTTTTACACATCCCTCCCCGGGGGGAAACACCAGGCATGTCAACCTCAGGTCCGGTGCTTTTTTTTTTCTTTCTCTCTTTTTGAGGCAGATTGCGAAGCAGTCTGCTTCTGCGCCTCACGCCTCGTGGGGACTCTCAGCAGGTGAGCCTGGTATGCCTGCAAAACTGCCATGGTGTGCAGGGCAGCACCAGCCTAACCCGCTACCTGAAAAGCTTTCCCCACAAATGAAGATGTTAGTCTACATGGCTTGGTGGGCAGTGAGAGCTTTTTCTGGGAGGATGAGCTCCCATGAGAGAGATAGCTCGCAAGTGTTTCTTCAATCTGGGTCATCATTATAAAACAGGTGATAAATAAGGCTTATTCCATGAAAGAGTTAAATCGTCATGGAGGTCACCAAAAAAGATTGTTTGGGGAATTTTTTTTTAATTATTATAATTTTTTATTATTATTAATTTTTTTTATTTATTGCGGCAAGAGAGGAAGTCTTCTTCACAAAAAGACTTGAGAAGCGGACGCTAAACCTTCCTGATCCGGCGAGAGCGCTAGAGAAAGGGGGAATTCTGTCTCATGCACGTCTGCCAGATCGGCACGCTATCTCCATGAAAGCAAGGGAGGAAGTCTCTTCCGCCCGCTTACAAGAAGCGCTGGAGCGCGCTTGAGAAGCGGACGCTAAAGAGAGAGCACGAAAGAGAGGGGAAATGCCGTGTTATACGCACGCGAGCCCCAGGAATGCGCCACGGCTCGCGGTTTCTCTTTAAAGAAAGCTAGCTGCGCACAAAGCTCCTTAATAGGGAGATCACAATGCTTGCACTCTCCTTGAAACTCAAGCACTCAAAGAGAAAGTCGTGGAGATCGCCCTCCGAAAAAAATCTATCACACGGAGGCACGCATCTCTCAACCAACTCTGCCATTATCAGTAAGTAAAGTTTTTCTTTCCTACCGTGATTCTGTTGCACACACACACACGCAAACACAAGCGGTCCTAAAGACAAAAAGATCTGAGTTCACTCCTATTTATAACCTGCAGGTGCACTTTATTGGGTGACGTCACCTGACTGAGGCTATAAGCCGAAGTATTCGGCGTTTTGATACACACAGGCTTCACAACCAGAGAACAAAGAGATGTTCCCATAGCGTTTTCACGCAGCATCGAGTGTAACTTTTGAAAGGGAACACAGTTAACCTTCCAGACCTACAATGCACAAGTGAGAAAAATGTCTAAGGTGGCCTTAATATTTTCTGCGTGTAGAGTACAGTGAGATATTAAATATTATTCTCGATGTAGCTCTCTCAAAATTAAATGATGAAAATATCTCTTTCATGACTTTAACATGGAACCTCAACCCTAACTCCAGCTTCACAATAATTTTAATTTCTACTACCACCAGCACCATTTCATACACTTTGTCTCCCATGTCACTGGAATGACCACGACAATCACTTCAGCTGAACAAACTAGTAAAGCAGCAACTGAAAAGCCACTGCTGTACAAATCATCTAAAAAAGGCTGTGCTGGCCATCATAGAAAGACACCAGAACACCCCACAGCCCACATCACCCAATAGATTTGCATTTCATGTGTAAATACTTAAATGAAAGCAGTACATTTATCAACACAGGGTTTTCTGCTCTTTTCTCTGGGTACCTTCAGCCAAAATGAACAAAATGCACAACATTACAAACAAAGGATAGAACATGTTATATAGAACAGCATATCATATCTCTTGTTTGTTTCTTGTACGTGTGCATTAGAAACTTTCTCAGGCTTGATTACTGAATGTGTGCCATTGTCGGTTTGATGCTTCCAGAACAATAATATTTGTATTTGTGTCAAATTGCAATCAGTAATTGTGAAGTTGACATTTATTATTATATAATCAACCTATAGGAGCAACAACTCAAATCTCAGCATCCACTAGTAAGACTTGTGCTTTCAGATAATGTTATTTTGCAACAGGTCTTATAATTGAAATATTGAAATTAAAACATTAAACTATAATACAACTCAAATATTTTGGAGTCTGCTGTTCTGAATGTGAGTGTTGGTGTCCCCTAATTGGTGTCAATTTAAACATTGGTTATTGTAAAATAGAAGTTGTGTGCAGCTAAAAGATGCATTGTAAAAATTTTGTGTGACTAAGTCCTCAGTAGAAACACCTGATTTGTTAGTTCTTGTTACAGACAAAAAAAATAATAACCATCTGTTGTAATTTGTTTTTATTTGTCCAAAGAAGACACTTTGCAATGAAGTTGGGTGACAAAATAATGAATATCCACCATCCCGGGAAGAACTAGATAAGAATTTTTAGGTTGTGTGCTAAACATTCATCTATTTCTTTCTGTTGTCAGTCTCCTGATTTTTTTTTTTTTTTTTTTTGCAATCACTATTTGCACAAACATGACATGCCAGAAAGATGATGAACAAAGGGATGAATTATAGCTTCCAGTTGTGTAGCCTTGTGTAATCATTTTGAATGTTTGTTGAGTAGATTACCTATTTTTTGTTATCCAGATGAGTTACAAACCAGTTGTGAGTATTAGCACAGTTGTGATGCGGTCATACAGTATGCACAAGGGCTCAGCACAGCCATGTTAATATTCAGCACAAACAGCATGATACTGCTTTTATAACACACAAACTGAATTTATTATTAACAGATTTATTTGTTTAATCAATCATTTGCTCCACCAGCTAAATTTAATGTCAGGTGGAAATGAAAATGGAGGAGCAGACAATTGAGAGTTAATACACTCATTGCCCATTTTAATCAGAACTTTTGTAAACCTGCACATTTATAGTATATAGCTAACTCCTCAGAGTATGAGTGTATACACTCTAAAAAATAAAACTGTGCTGTACACAATTTTTTTGGTGAAACATTTTTATACTTAAAAATATTAACTAAATATAAAAACTTGCCAAATCATAAAATATACTTCATGAATTGAGTACAAGTCAAAAAAAATTGAGTAGACCTAAATAACTATTTATACAATGATGTACAAAATTGAGTTAATGCAATTGTTAGCCCAAGTGAAAATGCATAAAATAATTGAGTAGATATAATTGAAATGCAAAGTAGAAGAAATAGAAAATTACACTATTATTTAACAAACAAATGTGCTACATTTACTAAATATTGTAACCGAATTTAATTCAGACTTCTCCATCACAGAACTAATATTTTACACTTAATTTTTTAACTATATTTACCCTTTACTCAAGGAGTATTTTAATTCAGATCAATGTACTGTATCTAATGACACCAGATTATAAACAAAGAATCGATACACACCATCATTTTAATTAAACACTTATTTAACAAATTTGAAAAAAAAAATGAAGTCTAAACTCACTAAAACTTGGTTTACTTTGCAAATGACAGGTAACAAGATCATAAACAATGAGGTTAATTGATCTTATTAGAAAACAGTCTCACAAATGATACTTCTGCCACAATGTCAGTTAATATGTGGAAAGTAGACTTTTGTATTAGAATCTAATGAGTCACATTTGAAATCTGAAACACTGAACACCTTCACACTTCAGTTTCTTGCAAACTGTGGGATCCATACAAATGTGTGTGCAGACCTCAGGTCTTAAATTAGCAATACCACCTAAATGAAGACAGGACACTAAATATCCATGACCAGCGGTACCATCCCATAACATGTCCCGCGTACAAAAATGATTACTGTCACGAGGGTGCCTGTAATGGGCAGACTGGAGGACCCAAAAGCAGACACAACAGATCAAATAAAGTTAAATGTCTTTAATGAGTAATGTGCTGTAAGCAGATGAAGGGAAAAATTGAGCAAAATATACTTTAATCAATATGCAGTTAGGGATATGTAGCAAAATGGCTGTGGGCAGAGGTAATGCAGATCCGGAGCTCAGAGCAACGCGCAGAGTGAGAGCGGCTGCGTGAGATCAAAGAGCGCAGAGCGCTTGCAGTTTTGGACACAATGAATGAGAGCCGCCGCGAAAGGCAGTCAGGGTTGTACACCGAAGTAATGACGATCAACTGAGTTCGGAAAACACACACCTGTATTCCAAACGAGAAGTGATTCGGGGGGTTCAGACAGAGCCGTAGTCGAAAGCACAAGCAAAAGATCAAAGCCGGTGGATTAGTCAGCGTAGCAGACAAGTTTTTTCCGAGAAGCAAACACGTAAAATCCTAGAGGGCAAAAAGGTTCGAGAACATGAAAACACAGATATAAGCTTTGACAAAAAGGCACGAGATTACAGACTAGAGCACGCAATAATTCGGCAAGAGTTCGCTGTTAGAGGGAGAGTTATATAGAGTAGAGTGGTGAATAAGATGAGGCGCAGGTGTGCTCGAGCATGAATGAATGAGGCGGCAAAACGGAAGCAGCAGAATGGAGTGTGGAGAGGAATTGTGATCATGGCTTGTCTCGAGAAGTGGGCGTTACCTGGCGTACCATGACAATAACCAACTTTATTTACGCATTACAATCAACTATATCAATTTTTTACTTTAGTTAATGGAAAATCCAATATATTCTAGATAAAGTGAAATATTTAAATCGTTCTAATTTCTATTTTTGATTCAATGGTTGCACGTTTAATAGTTCTGTAACATTAAAATAGTTTACATTTACCTCCTGTTATATAATGAAAATATAACATGTTTCACACACACAAAATAAAACAACTGAAAATCAGTTTTAGTTTCTTTTAATTACATATCACAACATACATAACATATTTCCCAATAAAAACTCTGAGAGAAATGTTGTACTTCTTAATTGTTGTATTTCACAGCTTTAGTTACATATGCTGGAATGTTCCAGGTGCTTCTTGTCCGTTCCCACAGCAGTGTGTCCTCGCTTCTTGTCTCTGATGTTACACCAGACTTCCCATGAGCACTTGCACAGGGCAATTTACTCAATTATTTTAGTTTTTGTTGTTAAACAGAAAGAATATTAAGTTGGAATGAGTGATGATTGTAGTTCTTTAAACGAATCAGTATAATTACTCCATTGCTAAATATTTTAATTGAAAGGTAACAAAAATATTAAGTGCGTGTAAAAAAAATTCAAATAGTCGATACCAATTTCTATTAGTGAAATAAACTTAAATTATAGTGTAATTTTAATACAAAATTAATAGTTGTTTTTTTAGTCATTAATTTTGATTTGGCGAACTAAAACAATCATGTATGTTTTTAGAGATTTTATTAAGGTAACATAACTCTTTTATTACTATGAAATTTACAAGGCCACAGAATCAGTGTAGTTATTTGTTTTTATAAGATTATATCTCTTTATGTTTGTATGCATATATAAAATTTAGGTGTGTGTGTGTGTGTGTGTGTGTGTGTGTGTGTGTGTGTGTGTGTGTGTGTGTGTGTGTGTGATTCACAAATGCAGATGTCACCAATCTCACTGCCTCAAGCCAAACCACATCATCTGTGTATCTAACCTGGAATGCAACACTTGGGAGCAGCTCCTCGTTTATAGTAAACTGGACTGATGGCAGTGTGAGTAACAGCAGTAACACTTCAGACCTGTTTTACACTGTCACTAATCTGACTGCTGGAGTGAATTACACATTCAGTGTTACTGCAGTTACTGCAGATAATCAAACTACAGGAGCAACAGCTCAATTTTTTACATTCACAAGTAAGTCCTGTACTGCACATTATATTGCTATTCAATAGTTTTCATAATATGGATGACCAATTACTGATTTTGTTGATTTTTAAATGGGAAGCAAATTTGCAAACAAAGCTAGCAGTTATAAAGTTGGGGTGTGAGAGTTGATTATAAACTAGATATATGAAACTTTTTTAAATTACATTGATTGTGCTTAATGCTTTTATTGTCAATAACATATGTTATATGGACATTATTTAGTAATTGCTATAATTTATTATAATGATCAAAGGTCCAGAGCAACGGAGAGTGTGAAAAGTAGGTGAAGAGGCATGTACAGGCAGGTTGGACCGGGTGGAAAAAATGTCAGGTGTGTTATTTGATAAAAGAGTTTCAGTGAGAATGAAAGGAAAGGTGTACAAGTGGTGAGACCAGTGATGCTCTATGGCTTAAAGACAGTTGCACAAAGAAAAGGAAGGAGGCAGAGTTGGCGGTAGCATTGAGGAAGATGTTGAGGTTCTCATTAGGAGTGACAAGGATGGATAGGATCAAGAATGAGACCATCAGATGGACAACCCATGGTAGATGTTTTGGAGATAAAGTCAAAGAGGCCAAATTGAGGTGGTTTGGACATGTTCAGAGGAGAGATTGTGATCATACTTGAAGAAGGATGCTGAGGTTGGAACTGTCAGGCAGGAGGTCTAGAGGAAGACAAAAGAGGAGATTTCTGGATGTACAGGGTGGGCCATTTATATGGATACACCTTAATAAAATGGCAATTGTTGGTGATATTAATGTCCTGTTTGTGGCACATTAGTATATGTGAGGGGGCAAACTTTTCAAGCTGGGTGGTGACCATGGTGGCCATTTGGAAGTCGGCCATCTTGGATCCAACTTTTGTTTTTTCAATAGGAAGAGGGTCATGGGACACATCAAACTTATTGGGAATTTCACAAGAAAAACAATGATGTGCTTTAACATAACTTTATTCTTTCATGAGTTATTTACAAGTTTCTGACCACTTATAAAATGTGTTCAATGTGCTGCCCATTGTGATGGATTGTCAATGCAACCCTCTTCTCCCACTCTTCACACACTGATAGCAACACCACAGGAGAAATGCCAGCACAGGCTTCCAGTATCCGTAGTTTCAGGTGCTGCACATCTCGTATCTTCACACCATAGACAATTGCCTTCAGATGACCCCAAAGATAAGGGGGTCAGATCGGGAGACCTTGGGGGCCATTCAACTGGTCTGACACTAACCCACATTGGATAGATCCCTCCAAGACTGTTGGAACAAAAAAGTGATGGTATGGTGTGGTATATGGGGTACAAAGATAGTGGGGCCATTCTTCATCAATGGAAGCCTCAAGGCCACTGGATATTTGAAATTGCTACATGATGATGTGTTTCCCTCTTTATGCACTGAAGCTGGCACATTCCGTGAGTTTTTTCAGCAGATGGTGCACCACCACATTATGGGTGTCGGGCATCGGCGACACGTCGTTCTGCATGTCGAACCGTGCGTAGCAGTTATTCAGCGCATCTGGAAGGGAGCCGTCACTGTCACAGGTAGGTGATGAAGTCCTGTGGTTGGTGATGGCTTGTATACCCTGCCACATGCGCCGTGTGTCACCGCTGTCCCTGAAGTGATTGTGGATTCTCTGGGCGTGTGCGCGCTTCGCCTCTCTGATGGCCCGGGACAGTTTGGCCCTTGCTGTTCTTAGGGCCGCCTTGTCCCCCGCTTTGAAGGCAGAGTCTCTGGTTCTCAGTAGTGCACGCACCTCCGCAGTAATCCACGGTTTCTGGTTGGGTCGTGAGATGATATTCTTGGAGACAGTGACGTCATCTGTGCACTTGTTGATGTAGCTGGTCACTGATGACATGTACTCCTCCAAGTCAGTGTAGTCGCCGTAAGTTGCAGCGTCCCTAAACATGTTCCAGTCCTGAAGAGCAGAGATGGCTCCTGCTGGCCAGGTTTTCACCTGCTTCAGAACCGGTTTTGAACGCCTGACGAGTGGTCTGTATGCTGGAATTAGCATAACAGAGATGTGGTCTGAGTAGCCGAGGTGGGGGCGGGGCTCTGCCCGATATTCCCCAGGGGATGTTTGTGTAAACAAGATCCAGCGTGTTTTCCCCTCTCGTTGCAAAGTCCACATACTGATGGAATTTAGGAAGCACTGACTTGAGATTTGCATGGTTGAAATCTCCAACAACAATAAACAGTCCGTCCGGGTGTGTGTTCTGCAGATTACTGATCTTAGCATACAGTTCCCATAATGCTTCCTTAGCATTAGCGCTAGGTGGAATGTACACTCCGATAATGAAAAAGGTGGTGAATTCCCGCGGTAAATAAAAAGGTCTACATCTACATCTACGTCTTGCTGCAGTCTCTGCAGTTAATCAAATTACAGGAGCAACATCTCAAATCTCAGCATTCACTCTGTGTGTGTGTGTGTGTGTGTGTGTGTGTGTGTGTGTGTGTGTGTGTGTGTGTGTGTGTGTGTGTGTGTGTGTGTGTGTGTGTGTGTGATTGACAGGTCCAGATGTTGTCTCCAGTCTCAATGTCTTTGACAAAACCATATCAACTGTGTCTCTAACCTGGAATGTACCACTTGGGAGCAGCTACTTCTTTATAGTAAACTGGACTGATGGCAGTGTGAATAACAGCAGTAACACTTCAAACCTGTCTTACACTGTCACTGGTCTGACTGCTGGAGTGAAGTACACATTCAGTGTTACTGCAGTTGCTGCAGATGGACAAACTAGAAGAGCAACAACTCAAATGTCAGCATTCACAAGTAAGTCCTGTACTGCACATTATTATTTTATAGCTGTAGGAACAGAAATTATTTAGTTAGATAAGTAATTTTGCTAGTTTTAATGGAAGTATTTTAACATGTATGTGTGTTTCACAGAGCCAGGTGTTGTCTCCAATCTCTTTGCCGCTTACAAAACCACATCATCTGTGTCTCTAATCTGGAATGCACCACATGGGAGCAGCTACTTTTTTATAGTAAACTGGACTGGTGGCAGTGTGAATATCAGCAGTAACACTTCAAACCTGTCTTACAATGTCACTGGTCTGACTGCTGGAGTGAACTACACATTCAGTGTTACTGCAGTTGCTGCAGATGGAAAAACTACAGGAGCACCAAATAAAACCTCAGCATTCACAAGTAAGTCATGTACTGAAGATGATGATAATGGTATACATAAACTAGCCTGGTTTTAATCAACACCTGTAACTGCTCAAAATGCAGTACTGTTTATATTTTTCACAATTCACAATATGTTTTTTCACAAATGTTAACACTCTCACATACACGCACACAGACACACCTCTCTCTCTCACTCACTCACTCTCTCTCTCTCTCTCTCTCTCACACACACACACACACACACACACACACACACAATATGAAACAATATTTGAGATGTCAATACTTAATACATTGTTGTGTTGTGTGTATCATACTGTTAACACTCACACACAAACATCTCTCACTCTTACATGAGCACACACATATACACCCACCCACACACACACACACACACACACACACACACACACACACACACACACACACACACATACACACATTTGACATGACAAATATTTAGGGCCCAAGCTGACATCCCATTACGTGCAAGTTGAGCGGCGCACCCAGCGGCGATGGCTTTTTGTAGGTCTTAAAATGCTCAAAGCACAACTTGTATGTTATTTGAGCATTTTGGGTGGTGATGGCACAGGGTGCTTAGTCCCATCATCTCATCACTGCTTGCAACTATATTCCTAAGGATTTTTTTTTCCACCCTTTTGGGCTTTTTGGGGTCTTGACATGGTCAAAAACTCATAAAAATTGGCAGACAGGTTGGAATCTGCTGCCATTAGGATGCCTGTGAGTCATGTGGCACATATGCACACGAAACTCTGTACACATTTAGAGCTCATTGTGCCAATGAACCAGAAAATCTGAGCACATCACACCAGTCCTCAGGTCCTTACACTGGCTCCCTGTAACATTCAGGATAGATTTTAAAGTACTTTGACTCGTTTATAAATCAGTCAATGGCCTAGGACCTAAATACATTGCAGATATGCTCACTGAATATAAACCTAACAGACCACTCAGATCATTAGGATTGAGTCACTCTTTTATGTAAAGCTCTTTGAATTACCATTGTGTATGAAATGTGCTATACGAAAAAACTTGTCTTGCCTTGCCTTGTCTCATTGTGCCAAACAACTTTCGCACTGCACGTCATGGCCTCAACTCAACAGGAAGGCAGATATATTGTGTCATTTGCCAAAATGCACCCAATGGATTTTGATAAACTGCTCCTAGGGAATTTATATGATCGCCACCAAACTGGGCCAATGTGATCTAAAGACATTGAGGATGTAAAGTTGTAGAGGGATTTTTGATATCTCAAAACGGGTCAGCCTTGACAATGCCTTAAACTTCTGCTGAAAATTGATTAATAACTTTCTGTGTGGCCTTACATTGAGTGGCATAGTGTGATGCCTATTTTCCTGCATCTGTGGCCTATTGTACACACGTACACATCACAATTATTAACACTCATACACACACACACACACACACACACGCACATACACACACCTCTCTCACAGACACAACTCTCTCACACACACATGCAGACACACATACACACACATGCACAAACACACTCATATCACACACATACACTCACATCTCTCTCTCACACACACAGACACACACCCATGCATTCATAAGCATCCCCATATATTACAAATGTTAACACTCACACATCTCTCACTCTCACACACACACAAACACACATCTCACTTACACACACACAGAGTTGACATGACAAATATTTAGGGCCCAAGCTGACATCAGCCCTATATAGTGTGGTAAGTGTGCAAGTTATGTGGTGCTCCTGGGTGGCGATGGCTTTTTGTTGGTCTTAACACGCTCAAAAGACAAAGTGATTAATAATTTTCTGTGTGGCCTTATATTGAGTGACATGTTCAGTGACATCACATTAAGCAACATCATAGTGTGTTGCTTTTTTTAACATCTACTGCCTGTTCTACACACGTACACATCACAAATGTTAACACTCAAACACACATTAATCTCTCTCTCTCACAAACACACGCACTCATACATCACACACATACACATACACACACACACATCACAAATGTTAACACTCTCACACAGACGCACGCACGCACACACACAAACTCATATATCACACACATTCACACACTCACATCTTTCTCTCACATGCATGTATTCGGAAACACAAACGTACATCACACATACTCATACACACACGTGTGTGCATCTGCAGCCTTTTCTACACACGTACACTTCGTGATTGTTAACACTTTCACAAACACATCACAAATGTTAACACCTCTCACAAACCAAACATGTCTCACACCCAAACACAAGAATCCACACACACACTCACATATTACACACATATTTACACACTCACATCTCTCTCTCACACGCACGCACACACGCAGAAACACACACATACATCACTCACACACACACACACACACACACACACACACACACACACACACACACACACACACACACTAACGCACTAACGCACTCAATAAATATATAAAACTTTATATAAAAATATAAAACTGACATCAGCCTTATATAGTGTTTGTTGTGTGGTGCACCCGGAGTGGCGATGATGCGGGGTGCTTAGGCCCGCTCATCGTTGCTTGCAACTGTATTATATACTTAGATGTATATGCATTCCTTGAAACAATATTTGAGGTGTTAATACAGTACATAAAGTTGTCAATAATTAACACATTGTTGTGTTATGTGTGTGTATGTATAGATTGTGAGTAACTTGGTCTGCGAGTGTTTTGTAAGAGTGTTATTTTGTAATAAATTTTAACCTGATAAACGAGCGAGATCTTAAAATACGAGTAGTATGCATGTGCTTTTTCTGTCAAGCGTCAGGTTATTACAACTGAGCCAGTGGTTGTTCTCTCTTTTAGGCGGTGTGATTGTGGCCCATGCTTAGTTTTTTTTTTTTTTACTGTTTTCTTTCCCATGCTCAGTCTCAGTGTGCATGCAAAACTCATATAGTCAAAATGCGTGTGCACATGTACTGTTTATTATAACATTGTGACCGTGTGTGTGCGTGAGTGCGTAAAGCATTTTTTAATATTGTGTCCAAGTGTAGTGAACTGTTCTTTAGTAACTGTACTGCAACAATGGCCCCATGAAAAAAAAGGTTAAAAAGGCAGTATGGTAGATGAATCTGTTTAATCACAATGCATCGGCACATATCCACGAATTCCTCAAAAGGAGTCAAAAGCAAGTATCATTAGAGAGACTCCATGTTAAAGAGGTTTGCAGACAGAGCAGTGATTCCAGTTTGTGTGTATGTGTGAAAGTACAGTGTAACCCCCTCCTCCTTTCCTCTTCTCTCCTCTCTTGTCTTATTTCAGCCACGATTCTTTTCAAAGTGCAGGTTAATTTTTTTTTATTTTTACTTTATATTTTGTATAAATAATTTTTATATGAATATTTTTGGGTTATGAAACGAATCATCTGACTTTCGTTCTTTCTTATGGGGAAATTCAGATTTAACTTTAATATGCAAGTGCTTTGATATACAGACCCACTTCCGGAACAAATTAGGCTCGTAATCCAAAGTCTAACTGCATATTTCTCTCTGTAAATACAGTCTTTCTCTCTGTGTGTCTGTATGTGTGGGCCTTTGTATATATTTAATAGTAATCAACCATAGTTTTAATAATGTTTTTACACCTGGATTAAAACAAAAATTTTAAATGACACAAGTAATATATAAACATATATAGATGTCAATAATTAACAAATCTGTGTTTTTGTGTTTGTGTGTTTCTGCATTATTGACAGAACCAGATGTTGTCTCCAATCTCACTGTCTCTAACAAAACCACATCATCTGTGTCTCTAACCTGGTGCGGGGTGCTTGGGCCCGCTCATCGTTGCTTGCAACTATATTATATACTTAGATTTATATGTATTCCGTGAAACAATATGTGAGGTAATAATATATACAGATGTCAATAATTAACATATTGTTGTGTTATGTGTATGTGTGCTTGTATGTTTATGCACAGATCCAGATGTTGTCTCCAGTTTCACTGTCTCTAACAAAACCACATCATCTGTGTCTCTAACCTGGAATCCACCTCCTGGGAACAGCTTCTTGTTTATTGTAAACTGGACTGGTGGCAGTGTGAATATCAGCAGTAACTTTTCAAACCTGTCTTACAATGTCACTGGTCTGACTGCTGGAGTGAACTACACATTCAGTGTTACTGCAGTTGCTGCAGATAATCAAACTACAGGAGCAACAACTCAAATGTCAGCATTCACAAGTAAGCCCTGTACTGCTGAGTAAGACCATTTTATACCACTGTGAACATCTGTAGCTGCTCAAAACATAGTACTGTTTAAAGTGAGTAATACAGTGGAACATTGTATTGTGCGTAACTTGGGCTGCGAGTGTTTTGCAAGATGAGCAAAACTTTGTAATAAATTTTAACCTGATAAACGAGCGATGTCTTAAAATACGAGTAGTATGCATATGATTTGTCTGTCAAGCGTCAGGTTATTACAACTGAGCCAATGGTTGCTCTCTCTTTTAGGCGGTGTGATTGTGACCCATGCTTAGTTTTTTTTTTTTTTTTT
>JAAGKR010012354.1:0-16722 GCA_011419295.1 Clarias macrocephalus
AGACACAGTCTCAGTGTTTAAGTCTAGGCTAAAAACCTGTTTATTTAGCGCAGCATGTTTGTAAATAGATTAGCCTTAGGTAAAGGAGCAGATCTGGGGGACTCATGGACGTAGAGTATCTGGTGAACTGGTATGTTTAGATGCTGTCCTCCCCACTCTCATTGTTCACTCAGGTTTGTTGACGGTGAGGTGATTGGTTGCTTTACATCTCAGTTCCCCCTCATGTCTGTGTTTCCTTCTGGCTCTCCCTTTTAGTTATGATGTCATAGTTAGTCCTGCCGGAGTCCCTGCTTGCACTTTGCACTAAATATACATTCACCTTATACATTATGTGACTGTGACCAGACCTAACTGTTGTCTCTCCTCTCCTGCTCTTCCCTCTCCTGTTCTCTCCCCCCCCCCTCTCTCTCTCTCTCTCTCTCTCTCTCTCTTTCCCTCTCTCTGTCGAGCTACACATGTCGTTCCTGAGCTGCCATTGATCCAGACTCCCTCTACCCTCTGGACCTGCCTGACTCATCCTGGTGCCCAGCTTCTGGTAGAAGATCTTGTCACATGGTTGTCCCGTGTGTCTCTTTGGGATGCGTCCGATGTCTGGGGACTATTTCACTCTACTATGAAAACGGTTCTGGCCTTGACTGATGTTGACGGCTGTTTCTCTGCGGACTTGGCTACAGTCGCTCGATAGTTCAGGACTGGAATTTCCTACAAGTCCACCTGAGCCTCCAGTAACTACCTGGACTCCATATTAACATCAATTAACATCTATTAACAATTATTATACTGAACTGCCTGCCACCCAACACACAGTATGACTGCAGAGCAATTCCTGCTTTCTGTTCACCCAGATGAGGATGGGTTCCCTGTTGAGAGCGGTTCCTCAATTCACATTTCATGCAAACTTAAATAATTCTTTTGATTGTGTAAAGCTGCTTTACGACGATGAAAATTGTTAAAAGCTCTATACAAATAAAATTGAATTGAATTAAGTAGTGTTGTAGTCAAAACCACCTCAACCGACACCAAGACAAGACCAAACCATAGTGTCACCACTCTAAAAAAGTGATGTTATACTTTTAACACTAATAATTATTGACAGTGTATAGTTAGTTACAGTAAAACCTTTTTGCTTCATAATCAGCTGTGTGTAGTGGGTTGGGTCATTTATAGCCCACTTTTTGTAAGTGCAGTTACTTTTAGGCATTTGTTGGCATGTTATGGAACATTTTCCAATGAACTGTAGTTTTGTATAAATATGCACCAGTCCATCACACTCTCACTCTTTCTCGCTCACTCTCTCTCTCTCTCTCTCACACACACACACACACACACACACACACACACACACACACACACAAATAATCAAATTACTATTATGCCATTTAAAAATCTATTTTTGACCATTTTCCATGTAGGTGAAGTCAAAAAGTCTAAAATTACACAAATTGGGTAAAGAACATGTCTTTTATAATCATTAAAGCTGTAATTGGGTGAACTCCCATGTTCAACTGAATCCTTGGTTTTCATTGCATCTCTGCTGAGAGGATTTGCATGTATGTATCATACCTTCGTTCCTCTTCTTTATTGTTTAAACAAGTTAAAAGCTGTGCTTGAACTGTTCTCTTGGCCATTGCGAAAATGCGAACAGTGTGAAAAATGACACAAACGTGCGTGAGCTTGTGAGCAGCGTGTTACAGTATTGAATTCCGATTGCCTAATCTCCGTTATTTAAAGTTCATAGATTATCATATTTAGAGGGTTTTAATATTTAATTTTCATGACAAATTTTACATAATACACAACATTTGTAATCTAAAGAGGATGGGAAGGGGCTTTTACAGAGGGGATGGTTTTTATCATTTTGTCATTTCCTACAGGCGGATGCCACCCCCCTGCGTCACCCCTCAAATTGAGCCCTGGGGATATATAGAGCAGAACCACAAGAACAAATTTGTTTGTAAGAACAAGACATATAAAGATGTGAGTTTTGCGTCATTAACACAGCGAATGATGGTGTCTGGCCCAGAAACAGAGAGGTTACAGACGGTTCGGTCATTAATTAGTGCTGCAGTCATTCCACCTAAACAGAGATCAAGACAAGACCAAGACCAGAAGGACAATAAACAAGTTTCAAACTTTTAACACTGATAAATATTAACAGTGTATAGGTAGTAACAGTAAAAACTGTTTTATAATCACTGTGCATTTAAAGCATGTTATAAAACATTTTCCAAAAAAAGGAATTTACAGCTTTACTGTACACGGTCACTGTTTATCAGTTTAGGACATTCTTGGAAATCAGGAACATGAATGCAGAAATTATTTCATCAGAAGGTCACAGAGGCTTGAGCAATGCATGATTTCAAATTCAGGATGATTCAAATGTGTTCTGCTTTATTGACCTAGTGGATGGTGTGGTCTGGCAGAAGGTCAGTTAAAGGGCTCTCTGTACAGTATATATAAAGATGCTCTGATCATCTTTCTCTACTGTCTACTGCAGAAGCCTTTTGCAAAAGTATTTTGCAGCCCAACGTAGCTGTAAGTATCCTTGTGAGTTTTCCTTCCTTGTTTTCCACCTACTACATTAAATTCTGGTTTTCACTTTAATTCACTTTTACATGTGATAAATATTAAGGCACACATTTATGCTACTTAACCAAAGTTTCATTTTGGTTAGATGTGTTTCATATGTAATTTTTTATTATTTGGTTCACAAACTTCTGACAATTTAGATTTTCCACAACAATCTTCCTATTTATTTATTTATTTTTCAGGGGGAAAAAAGATGGCTGGGATCCTCTCAAAGAGCAAAGCCAAAGGTGTTGACTTCTGTGGCGTAGATGACAATTACTATATTATTCGTTCTGATCTCGGCTGTTACATGTACTCATCAAATTTCCATCAAGGCCTCGGTCTCACTGTTTACAGCTTGCACCCCTCGTGTCAGGGTGGAGACCACTATCTTGCCCTTGATGACAACACATTTTATATCATCAAAGGCAACATTTATCGTCGTGTGTCCGATATGAGCAGAGATATGGATGCTGTGGTGTCTGACCTCCACCCAAACTGTCGAGGGGGTGACCACTATCTGTCTGCTTATGGAAATTTCTACATAATCTTCAAGAGCAGAGGTGTGTATCGCCGAACCTCCAATATGAACCAAGACAGTAATGCAGTTGAATACCCACTGCATCCCAACTGCAAGGATGGCCTGTACTACTGGGGTACAAAGAGCTACTCTTATTTTCTCAAGCCGAAAGGTGAGTGGGGGATCCAATACCACAAAACTAATAACCTTAACAAGGATATTAATGCAAGCACCTACTCAATTCACCCAGATGTACTGAACTTCCTTCCTGGAGGACTGGCTGAAACACAGGGCCGGGCATTCGGAAAATGGGAGCTCATTAAGACGATTTCTAATGATTCAGAAACTCCCGTAAGCTGGGAAAAGACGATGACCCGGAAGGTGGGCGTCATCAAATCCAAGTCATCCAGCATAGAGCACAACTGGAAAATATCAATGGGTGCAACATATCAGTCAGGGGTTCTGACTGAATCGATTGTCAAATTCCAGTTCTCTGCATCAGCAGAATACGGAGGATGCAGTGTCAACACTAAAAACGAGACCTGGGAGGAGGCAACTGAGATGGAAGAAAAAGTGAGCCTGAATCTGCAACCTCATGCAAAAATGTACTTCTGGCAGTACAAGCTTGGATTTGGCAAGGAAGACGTCCTCTTCTGCCATGACATGAGATTTGATGATGATCCTAATCCCCCTGCTGATGTTCCTCTGCCACCAGTTAAGAACTAGTTAGCTAACATGGTGTTGATTTTAGGGTTAAGGGCTTTTGATTAATTGACTGATTTAGTGATAAAATCATAGTTTAGCTTTCTGTCTTAAATAAGCAACAAATATTGGTTTTAAAATACAAAGGCTTTGGGAAATTACTCTTGATTTAAGCTGCTTTGTTTGTTTAGCGATATAGCATAGCACAATAGACTCAATAATCTTAAAATAACACGAATTAGCCCAACTTCTATAACCAAGTGATTTTAAATCTTATCTTTTAGTAGATTTTAGATATCCACACACTTAACATAATCTATTTGCTCAAATATTATTCCTTGATTTAATTTATTTTTCAATACATTTTGACTGCCTTTAAAAAGTCCTGATTTTTAAATGAATAATATACAACATGATGTTCCTCTGCCACCAGTTATGAACTAGTTAGCTAACATGGTGTTGATTCTAGGAATAAGGGCTTTTGATTGTTTGTTTCAGTGATAAGACATACCATAGTCTAGCTTGCTTGACCAACATCTGTTCTGCTTATGGAAATTTCTACATAATCTTCAAGAGCAGAGGTGTGTATCGCCGAACCCCCAGTATGAACAAAGACAAGTAATGCAGTTGAATACCTACTGCATCCCAACTCAAGGATGGCCTGTACTACTGGGGTACAAAGAGCTACTCTTATTTTCTCAGGTCAAAAGAACAGGGGTCCAGTACCACCTAGTCATCTAACATGATGCTGATTCTAGGGATAAGAAGTCTTTTGTTTGTTTGTTTGTTTATTTCTTTTAATAATGAGACATACCATATTTTGGTTTGCTTTTATTATTTCAGTTTAGCCATTTATCATAGCGCGAATAAAGTCTCAATAATGTTAACATAACAAGAATTAACTCACGTTCTGTAACCAAATGATTTTTAAATCTTATAATTCTTTGTTGTAATGATATACCATATTTTAACTTGATTTTAAGTCTTGAATCAACAACAAATCTTGATTTTCAAATGCAAAGGCTTTGGAAAATTGTATTTGATTTGTATTTGTTTGTTTCTTTTATTATTTTAGTTTTAGCAATTTAGCATAGTACAAAGAAAAACTCAATAATGTCAACAAGAATCAACTCTACTTCTATACACAAATGACTTATAAATATTTTCATCTAGTAGATTTTAAATATCCACCCATTTAAGATCATCTATGCAATGTTTTTCTTTGATTAAATTTATTTTTCAATAAATTTGGAGTGCTATAATAAACTTTTCTCATTTTTAAATAAATAATTTACATTACAACATTTCTTTTATAAAATATGCATTTCCATCTCATTAACCTTGCAGTTGCTTAGAGGAGAGTTTAATTGGTTAATAGTTTATTGGTCAATTTAATATTTAATTGTAACACTGTAAAAAAAAAAACACGGAAAAACTGAACCATGAGTGCGTACATAAGAATAAGGGAAAGATAAGTGTGTGAGCATGTAAGACGCTCCACAACAATCTTCCTCTTTGGGGGAAGGTGTGAGTGTGTGTGTGTGTGTGTGTGTGTGTGTGTGTGTGTGTGTGTGTGTGTGTGTGTGTGTGTGTGTGTGTGTGTGTGTGTGCGCGCGCGCGTGCGCGTGCGTGTATATGACCAGCGTTACCAAATACTGTCACCTTTCCTCAGCTCGTCTCTTCAGCTAAATTGCCATGTAGATTGACTAAAGATATCCAAACCTCGTGGGTCTTTTTTGTTTTTAAATGTTTATCAGAAATTTAAAGCAGATTTACTCATCTGATAACTAATAAACCATATTTCATGAAGTTAGTTCCCACATTAACAAGTGAGAAGAGTGAGAGCTTTATTTTGTACCTGTTTTGCATGCCGTGTGCAGGCTGATAAACTGTGTATGCCACATCCCCTGTCCCTATAGAATGATTCAGCTCATTGGCTCTCCTTATCATAAATGAATGATTATAATTCATATGTGGCTGAAAGACGAACCCACCGTATCTACATGTGCATGAATAGATGATATTAAACCTGCAATATAAAACCTGCATCTAATTTTACACAGGCGGATTGATACAGCCTAAGTTATGCTTCTGCATCTGATCTATGCTCTAGGTTTCTCCTCCCGCATAGGCTTGGGGTGTGTCTAAAACCCCGGAACCAAAAACTCATGACTTGAACATAGCAGGAGCCTCCAAGTATGGAGCTGCCGGAGGAAAGGCTGGTTTAAGTCGGATCTGGATCAGAGTCATCTGCTATTATTACAGTAAAATCTTCAATTTGATTTTAACACTTTCAGAATTCATTTGAGTCCAACTGGATAAACGCTGTATGGTGTTACAGTATTTCAACACTGGAAGCTTCAGCTGTGTGGAAGTTGGAATAAACTGAAGTGAGTTCATTGCATAGACATCTAAAAGACCAGATATACCTGCTGCTCCCATTGACTGGTGTGGAGACAGTGTGACACCATATTGGTTATTGCTAGATGCTGTGAAAAATGTTGCATGCTATCAAGTTTTCTGTGTCATTTCCTCTATATGTCACATCAGGTTGTGTGTTTATATTTCCACATTATTTCATTAATATTGTTTTGGTACGCAATAGTGTGTATATATTCATTCAATAAACTACTATGGGTTATGTGCTGCGCACAAGCAATTATGATTCGTTTATGAAAGCCAGCTCATCATACACAATATGGAGTAAATAACATCAGCCAGTATACATTCCAGTACAGCTCATTCAATTCTGTGACAAACATTGATCATAAAATGTATTATGGGGGCCCAGAAGGGCAAAGCACCTTTCCCGTGTATGAGTATGTTTTGTTTTTCGGTGTAAGTGTATGTTTTTCTTGTGTGTATTATTATTTTTTGTGTACAGATGATGTGGCCATTAAGAATGTGCGTCTTATGGAAAAGAATCTCATGAACTGCCTGAGAAGCGCGTGGGCCATTCTCAGGCACATGACGTACATTACCTGTAGGGGGCAGTCGTGATTTAATCTCAGGCCTTGCGAGTCTACTGAAGCCGATGATGTGTTAATCTTTCTCAGGCGCCTATTGACAGCGAGCAACAGAGCTCATAAGAACCATATTTATAAAGAACTGTTTGCAGCTAAAACATAAATAAAATATTAATGAAAATTAATGTTTTTATACATGCGTGTTTTATGCATTGGTTTATACAAAACAAAAAATTAATAAAAATAAAAATGTTTTAGTTTAATCAAATTAATACAAAAATATGACATACTAGTCACCTCATAGTTTTTTAATTTTTTTTATTGATCATCATTTTTTTTTCTTTTGTGGCGTAGTTCTTAGCTATTTCAGTATGTCCACCCCGATTATTAAATATATACAACCTATAGATTTTTTTCATGCATTTGGTTGTATGTTACTTCTGTAAGTTCCTCCAACCATAATTTAATATTGGCAGTTAAATCAGACTTCATAGTTGGAGTTGATACTTTTTGAGTGTAATTCATAAATTTGCAAGATATATTCAGATTTTGAAAAAAAAATGGAAAAGGAAATGTGTCCTTTTACTTCTTAGACCATTTGTCCGCATCAATCTGTAATATTTAAGTGAAATATATATTTAGCTTATAGGCCTAAATATTCCAATGATGTCATTATTTATTTATGGACAGTTTTATTATGTTCTCTCTGTTTACAGAAGCGCTGAAATTTTTGCTGGTTTCAAAGCACACATCAAACTCCATTTGCTTCCTTTCAGTACAGCTCACCAAACTTACAGTACAAATAAATAAAAGAATGATACATTTCCAGTCCATCTGGAATTAAAGGTATTTTTAGAGGCTACATTTAGCAAATAGCCGTTATATTTTTTTTGTCTGCACAATGAGTGCATTTATCAGCCTTTTGATAAAAATGCTGCCTTTTGTAAAGTGAAAGTGATCTCAGTATTTTATGAGTAAATTAAGGCTGCTCACAAAAGCACTCACTTTTACTTTGCAAAAGACAGCATTTATTTAGTGAGTATATATTTGTGTTTTGTTGCATTTCTGATTTTTACGCTTTAAGGCATATTGTTTTGGACATATTCACAAATCACAACATTTGCATAGTTAACACTATCAGATTTACTTCACATATAGTTGATAATTTATCAGATACTTTTAAAAATGTAACCTATGTATCTATAAGCATATTTAACAATACAAATTGAAAGCAGTTAATAAAAGTCACTGCTTTCAATTTGGAAGTAAAAAGTCCTTCCATGCGTCCTCTGGTGGATATTCTTCGAAGCACAACACATTCATTTAAATTCTAAAATAGTGGTTGAAGGATTCAGTGGCACTCTCGAGACAAATTGAGGACTTGTCTATGAGTATGTTTTTTTTCTGTGTAAGTGTATGTTTTTTTCCAGTTTTTATGCTGTTTAGTAAAGAATTGGCTTTTATCTGGTTTTATCCTTGTGCTTAGCACTGCATTTATAGTTGAAGAGATTTGTCTGAACTCAAGGCAAGCAGCTACAAGGGGCTATCAAAAAGTTTGGAGACTAGTTTTGTAACACGTCAACAGATGGCAGCAGAAGACTGCACGCACAGTCACAGGCAGCAACTACCTTCATTTGTCAGGGTGCCAAAAGCCACAATCCTGTGTACATCCGGAGCTGTCCAAACGATGCTATTCTGACCATGTGCATTACCATGTCTACTATTTCGTCATGGACAGCAAGTTACAACAAAGGGCAAACATGAAATTTTGTGTGAAACTGGGCAAATCTGCCACAGAGACGTTTGACATGATTCTGCAAGTTTACGGCGATGTTGCAATGAGTCGTTCAAAGTGTTTTGAGTAGGAGGCACGCTTGAGGGAAAAAAAAATCACTGGAAGATGACAAGAGATTAGGAAGACCTTCAACACGCTCAACTCCCATCATCTCAAAACCATTCGGCAACTTGTGCATGACGATTGTCGGAAAACAATGCACAATATTTCTGACATTGTCCAGGCAATCCTCATGTGTGATTTGATCATGCACCATGTTGCTGCCAGTTTCGCCTCCAGGCTGCTGACCCAGAAGCAGAAGGAACATCCCATCTGCCAAGAACTCCTTCAGCGTGCCAATGGTGAGGATCCTTACTGGTGACGAAACTTGGGTGTATGGGTATGACCCTGAGATGAAGCAACAGTCTCCGCAGTTGAAGAGCCCATCATCTCCATGAATGAAAAAGGCAAGGCAGGTCCCAAGGCTTGATTGATGCATGCTCATCATCAGGAAATCATTCCCAGGGGCCAGACTGTCAATAGCGAATTGTACTGGCAGGTTCTAAGACATCTATGTGGAAGTACGTGGCACGTGAATCTCAAAACTTTTTGATACCCCCTCATATTGAGACATGAATAAGTTAGTGTCACAGAAAAAGGACTTGTTTGGAGACAAACAAGAAGTATTCATTGATTAAAACTAATGTCAGAAATCCTTTCTATATTAACTTACTATTTAACAATTACATATATACTGAAAAAGTATTTGCCCCTTTAATTTTTTTTGAGCTCATATTAACTAATATTAACTCATTTTAATATTACACAAAGATAATCAGAAAAATTACTAAATACAGTTTTTAAGTGATTACTTGGGGAGAAAGGCTGTTCAAACCTCACTGGCCATATGCAAAAAAGTAATCCCCCTTTGCTAAATAATGAATTTGATCATCCATATTTTTTGGAAAGCTGAGTTAAATTTCACTTGCCAAACCCAGGCCTGATTACTGCCAGACATGTTGAATCAAGAAATCACTTGAAATAGAAATAGAACCTGTCTGATAAAGTAAAGCATGCTAAAAGACATCTAAAAGCAATACATAATGCTGCAATCTAAAGATATTCAAGAACAAATGAGAAACAAAGTAACTAAGGGTTTGTGACCCTTAGGTTGTGACGCCACAAGATGGCGCCGGTGAGGTCGGCTGCCGTCACGAATGCTCCGACCTATTTTACCTTGTTTTTGTTTGTTAAGTTAACTTTCAATAATTTTAATCCGGCTAATTCACCACCATTGAGTGCATTAGGTACGATAGAGATACTCTTATTTCTATTTGAATACAATGTACTCACAATTCGACGTTTTTGACTCCGGATCCGAGCTGGCCGAGTGAGATCCTGAGGGAGAACAAAGGACGCGACGCGAAGCAGCGGCCCCGAGGGAAACGAGCCGGCGTCAGGAACAGACTGAGAGCTCGTGCACACCGCACTCCTCTGCCTAGCATCCTGCTCGCCAATGTCCAGTCACTGGAGAACAAGCTCGATGACCTCAGGGCCAGGATAAAGTTCCAGAGAGACATTCGGGACTGCAATCTCCTCTGCTTCACCGAGACATGGCTGAACCCAGCGGTGCTGGACCACGCCATCCAGCCAGCCGAGTTCTTCTCGGTTCACCGCATGGACAGGACACGGGACTCAGGGAAGACGAGGGGAGGCGGCGTGTGTTTAATGGTGAACAACAGCTGGTGCAGCAGCGCGAGCGTTGTTCCTCTCGCACGCTCCTGCACGCCCAACCTGGAACTATTGACTATCAAGTGTCGTCCTTTTTATCTTCCTCGGGAGTTTACATCGGTCATAATCAGCGCCATTTATATTCCGCCACAAGCGGACACAGACACTGCCTTATGCGAGCTGCATGAGACACTCACACAGCACCAAACACAACACCGGGACGCTGCGCTTATTGTGGCGGGGGACTTTAACAGTGCCAACCTCAAACGTGCAGCGCCAAACTTCTATCAGCACATCACCTGCCCGACCAGGGGCGAAAGGACACTGGACCACTGTTAGACTTCAGTTAAGGACGGCTACAAGGCACAATCTCGTCCACTGTTTGGGAAATCTGACCACTCCGCCATCTTCCTCATGCCAAAATATAAACAAAGGCTAAAACAGGAACTTCCGGTTCAAGTCAAGGTTCAGAGGGAGGTCGCGCGCTGGACGGACCAATCGGTGGCCGCGCTTCAGGACGCACTCGATGACGCACACTGGGACATGTTCCGGAACAGCTCTGATGACGTCAGCATGTTTCCGGAAGCGGTTGTGGAATTCATCGAGAAACTAGCGGATGATACCATGCAGAAAACGACCATCAGAACGTTTCCTAATCAGAAGCCGTGGGTGGATAAAACCATCCGCGACGCTCTGAGATCTCGCACCGCTGCCTACAACGCGGGACTTGCGTCAGGGGACATGGACCAGTACAAGGCTGCGTCATATAACGTCCGGAAGGCGGTGAAGGAGGCGAAGCAGCGCTACGGAAGGAAACTAGAGTCACAACTCCAACAGAGTGACTCTAGGAGCCTGTGGCAGGGACTAAGGACAATAACGGATTATAAAGCTCCAACATCCGGTATGACGAACGCGGACATGACTGTGGCAGATGAGCTGAACACTTTCTATGCTCGTTTCGAGTCTGCAGCGAAAGACGCTGGCGTTGCTAATGCTAGCGGTGCTAACGGCTGCAGACAGGAAGTCACTGCCAGTACCGGAAACGCGTTCATCATCTCCGAGCATGACATGAGGAGAGCCTTCAGGAGAGTGAACACTAGGAAAGCAGCAGGACCAGATGGCATCTCAGGTCGAGTCCTCAGAGCCTGCGCAGACCAGCTTGCACCTGTGTTCACAGAGATATTCAACATCTCCTTATCTCAGTCGGTGATCCCCACATGCTTTAAAGAGTCCACCATTGTTCCTGTTCCGAAGAAACCACATCCTGCTTCCCTCAATGACTATAGACCTGTAGCCCTCACATCAGTGGTGATGAAGTGCTTTGAACGGCTGGTCTGTATTATAGTGCAAATTAACTGAATCTAGTTGCAAACTGGCTATATGACAAGGGTATTCAGCTTCTGAAGTCATAGAATGGGTCATCTCCATACCTAAACCCAACAGAAAACTGTTGGACAATGCTGAAGAAGACAATAGTAGTCAAGAAACTATCTAATGTATGATGATCTTCAGGAAGCAATCAAGCAGACATGGATTGTGCTAGTGACACTGTAACACTCTGAATTAAAAACTATGAATAGATTTTACACTTTATTGAGATCTTTATACTTTAGCGCTTGTGTTGCCTTAAAAACCAATGAGCAAAAATCACAAACACAACGACCATTAAACAAACCCAAAAGTGTATTATAAAAACAACGAAAAACAACAACAAAAAAAACTAAATGTGCACCAAAACAAAACAAAAAATCAATATTTACAAAATATATACTGTACATAATTGCAATGAGTGGGTGAATGTAAGTCCACTGTCCTGTTTATTGTAAGTGTGTGGGGATGCAGGAGAATGAAGCGGCCTCACCAGTTTGTAGATACAGTCCGGGAGGACGATATTGGAGGAAGTGCTGTCCTGTGAATATGTCTCTTGGGGGAAATCCAATAAATTATAATCCACTGAATGCCCCCATCACATGACCCCATTGCGTCATTCTTCTCCCGATAGTCCAACCCAGAACCAAACCACAGTCACTGGGACAAATAAAACCTACTGGGATACATTTCACGGCACACACACAGTAGATATAGTTAATCAATCATCAGCTTAAATCCTGACGCTAAAAAAATAAACCCTTTATGTGGCCATGCTACAACACCAGAGTACTTTCTGTAATTATGCCCAGCTGGTTTTGAAGAATAAAGGGTTTCATAAATATTGATTGTTGTATACTGTAGAAACCTCACTACATAAAATAACAAATAATTCTTTTTGTCTTGTCATTGCTTAAAAAAATTACAATGTCATTAAAACACTGAAAGAATCAAATCTTTTATCTCACTACTTTTGGCCACCAAAGGCCAAATGGGCTGGTCCTGGCCAATCCCACAGAAAAGCCAATGCAGCACAAATTGCTGAAATAAATCAGTGCTAGCCATGATAGAAAACCACCAGATCACCCAGTGCTAATCCATCAGGGAAAGAGCCCACAGCTGTTGATAGTTTTATATGGTAAAATACTTTTACCTCTAAAGATAACAAATTAGTGGAGGAAAAGCAATAGTGCCACCTGTCAGTTTGCTTTTGTGATAGAGAATCCCCCAAAAAATTGTGTGCACTCAAATAATAAAATATAAATATATAAAATGTATTCTTTGCGTATAAAAGATTATTTTAAAGTGTGTGATATGCACTGAAAAAAATAATAAGTCAAATTTACTACATTTTTCTTTTGCAAGTTTTTGCACTCAGATTTTTGAAGTAAATTTTACACTTGTGAAAATGAGTAAAATTTACTTAAGGAAGTTGAGTAAAACTAACAAAGTAAATAATTACATATCACATGGTCTCTTTAAATTATGTTAAGTAGTATTTACTTACTGAGCTGATGTAATTAATTGATATAATTAAGGAAAACTTTTTTCTATTTTAAGTAAAATTTACACGTTTTATTCAGTCAATGTTGTAAGGGGACTGCCCATAGAGGGCACTGTGGACATGAGTATTTTTAGGTTGTGTAGTTCAGTTTCCCAGAAGGCACCTCGGTCAGGTGATGACTGAGCTCACCTGAACCGAGGTAGCTCATTAGAATGGTTATAAATAGCTGGTTGTTCTGGGAAACTGGGTCGAGTATTAATTATGTCAAGAGGGCATTATGTTGTTAGGTTTTGTTGGAGTTAGGTTTTGTTTTGGGTGAGTGTGGTTTTATGTTAAGAAGGCTCTATATGGTTTGTGATTAGTGTGATTGTGTTTGTGTAAGTGTCTTTAGATGGACCAGAAGACTAGCAGTTAGCCCTGTAGCGTAGATGGTAAACTCAAACGTGGAAGTAGCGCGAACAGGCAGGATAACTACGCTGTTTATTTTTAGAACTCTCCCGGAGTGAGAGCAAGAGTTTACACAAATAAACCCACGTTCTAATAACACACACTCAATCGAAAGCGAAACCCAAGAAAGTGAGTACTCACGATTAGACGGACAGAGCGTCGGCGATAGCATGGGCAAACTCAATGACTGAGTGATGTGAAACACCATCTTGTCTCCTTTTATGCTTCCTGAATCGCGACCGTACTACTTCCGGGTCCTCATGCCAGTCGCGTTAGGAGTGCGCATGACAGTACCCCCCCTGTCCAGGACCGGCACCCGACAGTCCTGGGGTGGAGGATACCTGAAGACGGTAGTCCCGAATTAGTTCGGGGTCGAGAATGAACTGTGCCGGAATCCAGGACCAACTGTTGGGCCGACGGTACTTCTACCTCCGGTTCTTGATGGTCGAACATCGGAGGCTGGAAACCGTAGAATGCCTCAAATAAACTTAGATTGATGGCAGAGGAGACGTGGAGGTTAGGAGGTTAGGAGCACTGGCGATCAGCGACAAAGCACCTCAGGTAGCGCTCCAGTTGTTGGTTGGTCCGTTCCGTCTGACCGTCTGACAGGTGGAATTGATCAGATGGCAGAAGGCCTTCCAGAACTGTGAGGTGAACTGGGGTCCCCTGTCCGAGACGATGTACCTTGGGAACACATGCAGGCGGACTACGTGTTCTAATGTCAGTTCGGCGGTGTTTTTGGCTGACGGGAGTCCGGGGAGGGCCACCAGGTGGACAGCTTTGGAGAACCGGTCGACGATCGTGAGGATGGTGTTCTTTCTTTCGGAAAACGGCAGGCCCGTGATGAAGTCGACAGCAATGTGCGTCCAGGGCCGAAGGGGAACTGGGAGTGGTTAACGTTCTCTTGGTGATGGTTATTTGCTGTCTTTGGCCCATCAATGTCCCTCCTCATGTTGGGCCACCAGAAGGTGCGTTGGATGAATTGTAGAGTCCGACGCCTTCCGGAGTGGCCTGAGAGGAGGGAGGAGTGCCCCCATTGAAGACCCTCTGGCTTGACGAGTCGTCCGGGCGGCACACCTGCTGGTTCGGTCTCCGCAGCCTGTGCCTGGCGAACCCTCGTCTCTATGTCCCAACGGAGCGGTGCAATGATCTTGGTAGGTGGTAGGACAGGCGCGGGGTCCGCCTGGGATCCAAGAACACCAAAGCTGACGCCCTCTCACGACAGTATGAGGAAGACGTCCCCCGGGCGGACCCCGCGCCTGTGACAGGTGGAAGTTGTAGTCTTCAAAAAACAGAGCCCACCGCGCCTGTCTGGGGTTCAGCTGTTTCAGTGAATGGATGGTGATGAGGTTCTGGTGATCCGTCCAGACGATGAATGGCTCTCTGGTACCCTGGAGCCAGTGTCACCATTCCTCCAAGGCCCACTTTATGGCCAGCAGCTCGCGGTCCCCTACTCCATATCGCTGCTGAGTGGGGTCAAATTTCTTGGAGAAGAAGCTGCAGGGATGCAGCTTTTGGTCTGGACCTCATTGGGAGAGAACGGCCCCGGTGCCCACATCGGACGCGTCCACCTCCACAACGAATGGTTTGTTGGCATCTGGATGAAGGAGGATGGGGGCCGTAGTGAAGCGGCAGCAGAGTTCACGGAAGGCGGCGATGGCTGTAGAGTTGAGATGGAAGGGGTGAGATGATGGGCGTGTCAGAGCAGTTAGCGGAGCTGCAACTGTCCTGTAGTCCCGGATAAAGCAACGATAGAAGTTTGCAAACCCGAGGAAACCCTGGAGTTGTTTGAGAGTCCTGGGTAGAGGCCAGTGACTCACAACCTCCAGCTTTTGCGGGTCCATGGCCACACCCTGAGGCGAGATGACAAAACCCAGGAACGTGGTGGAGCGCTCGTGGAAAGCGCACTTCTCCAACTTACAGTACAGCTGGTGGGCGAGCAGTCTCTTTAGAACCGCTCTGACGTGTTGTATATGTTCACTGACAGTTCGGGAGTATATGAGGATGTCGTCTAGGTAGACGAACACCCATCGACCTAACATGTCTCTTAGAACATCATTTATGAATTGCTGGAAGACAGCAGGAGTGTTGCAGAGTCCAAATGGTATTACCAGACTTTCATAATGGGCGGTGGGAGTGATGAAGGCTGTCTTCCACTCATCGCCCTCCCTGATGCACCAAGTTGTAGGCGCTCCGGAGGTCCAACTTAGTAAAAATGGTGGCACCAGAGAGGGCGTCCAGGGCAGAGTTGATAAGAGGCAATGGATGTCGGTTCTTGATGGGCCCGTTGAGCCCCCGATAATCGACACATGGGCGTAAGCTGCCATCGCGTTTCTTCACAAAGAAGAACCCCGCGGTGGCAGGTGAGGAGGAAGGCCAGATCCTTGGCGCAGTCCACTGGAAAAATATTCCTCCATCGCCTGCGTGTCAGTGGCAGAACACGTCCTTAGAACACGTCCCTAGAACACGTCCCAGCCCGGGCCCGTAGGCACAGTTCAGAGCAAGTCGGCCCCCATTGTAAGATCCGACTTTGAGTACAAGATATAATCGGGTCGTGGCGAAGTAACCAGGGATGTCCGAGAATGAGAGGAGGTGAGGAGATGGGGGTGAGGTAGAAGTAGAGCTGTTCCTGATGTTGGCCGATGTTCATAATGATGGGTTGGGTTTGGAAGGTGATGGGGCTAGAGGAGAGGGGCCGACTGTCCCTGCTTGCACTTTGCACTAATATACATTCATCTTATACATGTTGACTGTGACCATACCTAACTGCCATCTCTCCTTATTTTCTGTTCTCTCCTTTTCTGCTCTCTCTCTCTCTCTCTCTCTCCCTCTCTCCTGTCCCTCTCTCTGTCTCTCTGTCGAGCTATACATGTTCGCTCCTGAGTTACCAGTGATCCAGACCCCTCTTCCCTCTGGACCCGTCTAACTGGTCCTGGAGTCCTGCTTCTGGTTGGAGATCTCGTCGCATGGATGCCCCGTGTGGTCTGCCTGGATTTGTATGGTGGCTGGGGATGGTTTCCATTAAGACTGTCCTATCATCGATTGATGCTCTGGGGACCTGTGACTTCAGTTGTTCGATAGCTCAGGACTGGAATCTCCTACAGTCTACCTGAGCCTCCAGGAACAAACTGGACTCCTTTTA
>JAAGKR010012355.1:0-16715 GCA_011419295.1 Clarias macrocephalus
ATCTTACCGAGTGCAGGTTAAGTGACTCTATTCTTTCAGGAGATTACCTGAGACCCCTCGTGTCTCTGGAGCAGCTTTCACTACCTGGAAATAATATACATAAACTCCGTCCTGCTTCGTTCTTTATCAACATGAGCAAGCTGCATACTGTAGACGTCTCTCATAACTGGATCAACAGTTTCTGTGAAGAAGATTTGTTCCATTTTCAAGGTAAAAACTTCACTCTCTTAAAACTGCACGATATCAAAATGTCGGACATGACTCCATATTGGTCTGGATGGGACAAATGTGGAAACCCGTTCAAGAACATGTCTGTGACGGAACTTGATTTATCTCTAAATGGCTTCAGTGTTGACGTGGCAGTGCGGTTCTTCAAAGCAATCAGAGGAACCAAAATTCACATTCTGATCCTTAATTCCAGCAGCAGCATGGGAAAAGGAGTTTGGTACAAAAATATGAAAGACCCAGATGGCGATACATTTAAGGACTTGGCTGAGAGTGGCATTAAGTCACTGGATCTGTCCAAAGCTAGAATTTTTACACTTAAAAATTCAGTATTCAGTCACATGCCAGATTTGGAGGAACTCTCGTTAGCTCATAACGTAATCAACCAGATTGAGAGTGATGCTTTTAACGGACTGGACAAGTTACAAAAACTGAATCTGAATCACAACCTTTTGGATAAAATTGATTCTGGAATGTTTAATAACTTACCAAGTCTCAAGACACTTGATTTATCTAATAATAACATAAGACTACTTATGTCTCAGTCGTTTCAAGGACTGCCCAATCTGGCGAACCTCTTTCTCTCTGAAAATTCATTACAATCTCTGCATACACTGGCGAACCTTCCATCACTTAAAGGACTTTACGTAGACAGTAACAAAATCTCATCCCTGTACGGTCTACCAGGCCAAGTACGAAACATCACTACTTTCGATTTGAGGTACAACAGATTAAGCAATGCCGAGAGCTTCTACACCATTTTAGTGGAATTCCCCAAGGTTAAAAATATCTACCTTGGAGGCAATGTGTTTTCATCATGTTTTCTCAATTCCAAATATCCTGTGCCACCAGTAAACAATGTACACATTCTTGACCTCCAAATGACCGGCTTACAAAAATTCTGGTTACAAGGACAGTGTCTCAACATGTTTGACCATCTTCCCCAGTTGCAGACGCTCCTTCTTAAAAATAACTTCATACAGTCACTTCCGAAAAACATCTTCAGCGGACTGACGTCTTTGGATTATTTAGATTTATCCGTGAACTCTTTAACCTATATACCTAATGGCATTTTCCCCAAAAGTCTGAAAACACTCAACCTTGCTTTCAACCGTCTCGGTTCTGTGGATCCACAAGCCTTCAGCAACCTGACCACATTAGAGTTATCTGGAAACTTCTTTCTTTGTGATTGCAGCCTGAGAGGCTTCCAGAGGTGGCTAACTCAGACAAATGTCACGCTGCTTCCGTCTACTGAGAACCTGCGGTGCGAGTATCCTAAAAAGCAACAAGGGAAGCCTCTTCTGCATGCTAAGCTGTGCCGGGACAGAAAGTATTGAAAAGAATGAGCGAGTGATACATTCTAATGTTTATTTCTATTGTGATTAATGATTATTGTTTTTGATTTAACCTGCAGTATCATGTACAAACCTGCTTATACTATTTGCTCTATGCATGAATCTGATGTTATCGTATCACTACTAGTTTAACCACGTTGCTGACACATGCTGACAACATTCATGACATTCAAGAAATAAAGAAATAGACACAACACAGAGCTTAGGTTTATCCTGTTAATTGTGTGATATTGTGAGCAAAAGAAAAAACTAAAGCAAAACTGCTTTTTAAATAAATTTATTGATGTCAGGTTGGTGTGATGGCATTGGCTGTGTTTATTTCCTTGCAGGAAAATTCACCAAATCCATGATTGTGTTCTAACAACAAAACAGATTATTAATCTGTTTATTTGCCTTGGATTATTTCCACATCCATCATACATCAATTTAATGTCCTGTTACTATAGAAACAATAATATTTGTTGTTTGATATTTTGATTCATAGTTGTGATTCACATATGTGCTATACTGTATATATACTGTGTCAGGCAAAAAGGTATAATTTCTTATTTTTGGTATTATATTAACACAATACTAATAATACTCAATATTATGATCATATTTATCAATATAGCAATATTTTCCAATAAATTCAGTAGTAAAATATTTAAAAGTTTTTCTTTTCCAGGAGTGTGCATAAATCATAAATCTCTTTGGCGAGTGTGACAAAGTTACCAAAAGAACTTTTTTTGCAGTCCTGTGCAAAAGTCTTGGGAACATCCAAGCGAAAGCCATATGCAATGATGCTTTTGAAAACATTAAAAGAAACTCCTATAAAAAGTAATAACATAAACAATAAACGGTCAATATTTGGTGTGGAAACTCTTTGCTTGAACATAAGCGGTAGTGTTCGATACAGATGTGTGTAGGATTCGAAGTAAAACAGCTGTTAGGTTTTACTGAGCATGCTGGAGAATATCAGTTCTTTTGGCAACTTCGTCTCACTCGCTCCTTTCTATTTTCATACAAAACCCATCTGAAAACTGATCTGTCATGTAACATGTCGCTTTCTTTACAGGCATGCAAATATATCTTCTGTAATATTATTTATTAATTAATTTTAGTGTGTCTTTGTAGGGAATGGTCTTGTACATAATAATGCAGACATAATAAACTTTTATAACAAAATTTGTACTACAGATAATATGGCACCTAAGACTTTTGCACAATACTGTATATATAAAATTGATAACAGAAAATCACTCTGGCTTTGCAATAATTGGCTAATAGTTGAATGATTCTAAAAACTGAATCATTTGGTGAAGCATTCATAGAACAATCAAATGATTTGGACCCATGTAAGCTGCAGTTATGGTTTGCTTCAGTTCCCATTTTTGACCACTAGGTGTAATAAAAGCTCTACCACTTTAGATCCTGGGTGATGTTCATGATCCAACTGGCTGAAACATGACATCATTGGTCACACAAAACGTGATTATAGAATGTCAACAGAATTTTTAATGCACAAACAATTGAATGAGTTCTTAAATGAAGTAGAACATTTGTTGAATCACTGAATATAGTATATAGTTATAACTATACACATTAATATCTGTGAAGATTCTCAGTCGTCTAGGTGTGAGGTTATCTTTCTTTCTCACATAAAAAGAAACATGCCCTTTTATATCTGTAGTGTCAGTAACTTTTTTTAATTCAAATCATTGAATGATCTTAATTGTCATTTAGATGAAACTTGGCCAATTTAGATTTCACATGAAAAGACATAAACCTGAAAAAGTGTATTATTCTAAAATGCAATGCAATGTTAAGATATTGTAACATGTATTTGACATGGTTACGGACACTACAGATTTTTTGCTTTTTAACCTTTTACCAAAAATTTATTTAAGCTAAAGTTTTTTTTTTTTTTTTTTTTTACAGGAAATATGCTTCTAGAAGCTTACATCAATTTTAGTATCAATACTCATGAAATATAAATAATTAGCTTTTTAAATTATTATTGTTTGAAGTGAGACAGTATAACTCTGAAAAAAAGTTAGAAACTTGAAATTTTTAGGGAAACGAGATTGGTCACTTCCATGTTGCATAAACTTCAGAAGTAGCTTCTTTTGCACAAGTTTTCTGTATTTTATGTATAACAGTTTATACATATATTTTAATCAAATCAAATTAAAATCGATTTCTAATTTTATTTTTCTCACATACACAGCCATACACAGTATGATATGAAGTGAAATGCTTATATGATGCCTGTGATCTAAAAATTTTAAAGAAAATAGAGTATTCAAATAAATAAATAAAATATGAAATGGGAGAAACTTATACAAATATACAAGGTTTAGCTGGAAAAGTAACAATATGTACAAGTTTGCTAATAAAATAGAATAGAAATAGAAGTGTATAAGATGTTAAATATATAAGTTATACAGGATAAGTTACAGCCAAGTAAATCAGCACTAATACTGTGTTTTGGCCGAATAAATTTATGCACAGGTCTAAATTGTATTAATGGAAGTCTATTCAGTTCCCATTTAACAATAAGATTTATAAAACAGATGTAAAAGTATGAAATGAAATTCAGACACTGGAGAATTCTCCAATAAATGTTTTTTTTTTTTTTTTGGTATTATTATTATTGCTTAAATGTCCCATGGTTGGTCATGGTTAGTCAGAAGTTGGACAGAAGTCTTCTGCTGGGCAAACACACATGTTGATCAGAAACATCTGCTAGGCATGCCTCAGGCTTGGTTAACCCACATGTGGCCTAAAGTTATTCATTCTAGTGCAGTAGATCCCATGCTGGAGAGAAGAATGTAATTCTCATAATGAATGAATAAGAGATGCATTATAGAGTGTGTTTATAATAAGATATAAGTTATATACAAAATTATAGAAGATATTTGAGTTGAGAATGTGCTGTAGTAGACAGAAAGCTCATATCCTGTTAGAAACAGCGGGGCGTTGCGCAACGCATGTAAACACGCACACAGGAGGACGTGAGGAGCGGAGTTAGTGCGCGAGCGGGACGCTCGAGACGGAGTCGAACGGACCAGTTGCTCCACTCCGAGCGGACGTGCACGCGGTCCCTGCGCTGGCACGACTTCCAGCTCGAGCGAGGACGGGATTCCCGGGTTCACTCTCGTCCAATTAGCAGGAGGTTTAACTCCAAACCCCCCCCGGGAGAAGCAGAGCTGTACTCCTGCAGGGATCAGGACTAACCCCGGACTGCAGAGGATTAACACTGATTTAACACTGGTGAGAGCTGCAGACTGTAATTATACACCACACAGTTATTAGGGCTCATGACCATCACGTGACGTTTACCCAAGAGAAAAGTTTTAAGATGCGTTACTGTGCTCGCTGTGCGCATGCGCGTTTTCGTCCTACCTGAGCATGGAATGTACAGAGATAAGAAAGGAGTAAAGAGACACCCAAAGTTCTGCACATTTTTTGTTTTGAGTAAGTAACGTTTGTACTGAGCCCCTTTGGTGACCCTGAAGGGGGGGGGGCTGTGGGAATGAGATAGTATGTTGTGGGAAAGAGATAGTATGTTGTGAGTATGAGATAGTATGAGATAGTATGTTGTGAGAATGAGATAGTATGTTGTGAGAATGAGATAGTATGTTGTGAGAATGAGATAATATGTTGTGAGTATGAGATAGTATGAGATAGTATGTTGTGGGAACAAGATCGTATGTTGTGAGAATGAGATAGTATGTTGTGAGTATGAGATAATATGTTGTGAGTATGAGATAGTATGTTGTGGGAACAAGATCGTATGTTGTGGAAATGAGATCGTAAGTTGTGGCCATGACTTACTAAGGTGTGAGAAAGAGATAGTATGTTGTGGCCATGACTTATTATGGCATGGGTAAAGAGATAGTATGTTGAGGGAACAAGATAGTATGTTGTGGCCATGACTTATTATGGCATGGGTAAAGAGATAGTATGTTGTGGCCATGACTTACCAAGGTGTGAGATAGAGATAGTATATTGAGGGAATGAGATTGTATATTGTGGCCATGACTTACTAATGTGTCGGAATGTAATAGTATGATTTAGCCATGACTTAATATGGTGTGGGAACAAGATACTATGTTTTGGTCAGGCTTAAGAACATGTGGTAATAAGATAATTCAGGATGATTGTTGGTTTGGAGTAATGCTGTGTGTCGGTGAGTAAATGAAGGTAAACATCTATTTATACTAACAGTTATAAACTGAATCAAATAAAATTTGTCAGTAAGAGGATAAATGCTGTGAGGTTATTAAGTTGTGGCCACTACATATAATCTCATTGCCATGCATGAATTGTTGCAGACCTCATCTACAAGATAACACCTCGTGGTCACACATTATACTATTTTGTTCCCCCACCTTAGTAAGTCATGGCCACAACATAGTATTTTGTTTTAATGTCTTAGTAAGTCGTGGCCAGAGGATATCTTTCCCTCCAATGTCACCAGAGGGGCTCCGTAGGTTTATCTTATTAATTCATATTTTATTACTTTTGTGACTTTACTGACTTTAAGAGCAACAACTGGTGTAGAGGGAGGGGGTTGTTCTTTTTGACAGATCTTTGAAGATGTTTTCCAAAAGGCAGAGGACAACCAGATGATGACTCTGGTGGAGATTCACCACCGTACCTAGAAAATTTGGGGCTTATTATTTTATCATAAAACTATGGGGTGTATTTACTTCTTGTATTCCTGGCCAGGATGCATGACAGAAATGTGTGAATGAGCAATGTGGTGAAATTGGAAGGTTTCAGAAGTGACAGAGCCAAAGATTCACGATCATAACAACTTAATTCCTGAGCTCAGTCCTCATATACAGCAACTTAACCTTTCCAAAAAGGCCTTTAATTAACCATCATATATTAGCTTATGTATAACTTGGAAAGATTTTATTTAGGGTGATTATATAACAGCATGGTGCGTTACATTCCTGGGAGGCAGCGTGGTGTAGGAGTTCACTTCCTGCCTTAAAGTTTCTGACTCAGTCGTGAGCTTCGGCTACTTTGCAACTGTGTCTGCAGAGTTTCGCCTGGTGTCCTTAGACCTTGAACCAGTTTTGTAATTCTAGAACTAAAATTCATGTATTTTGTTCTTCGATTGAACTGAATCAAGTTCTAAGAACTGATTTAGAACTGAGTTTTCATTTCTGGTTCGGTGCAGTTGGGAAATGCTGAGGGACACATAAACTATTATATATTATAACTTATCCTAGTACCTATCCGTTTTGAATCGCGTTCATCAAAAAAAATCTTTTATGATAAATTATTTCTTGGTAAATAATTGCACATTATTAGAGACATTTGGATCTTCATTAATAAAGGATATTTTAAAATGATGACATCAGTGTCTGTATTATCAGTTACGTAACACTTCATCAGATTCCACAAAAATACTTTAATTACTTGCTTTGTTTGGACCCAATTCTCAAAATCTTTTCCATTTGCACATCCATGAATTCCTCTTCTAGAATTTCTCCAATCCACATACCATGGTGACCCAGCTACAGTAAATTTAGGGGCAATATGAAGTGTGTGTGCATGGTGGAACAGACTGATGTTCCATCTGATGTTCCTTGCTAAATATTATTGAGTTTAAGGCTGGATTCTAATTCGTCAGAAGGTGTTGATTAATTGCTCCATAAAAGCTCATTATCAGGGACATGTATGGTGGATACATGGTGTAATCGATTAAACACTTTTAATTTGTGTTGGTACACGATGAAGAAAAAAAGTGAAGTGGTCACATGAATTATTTTGTAAGGAGACATTTCTGGAAGGAGTCTTCCGTGTCAGTCCTTAGTAAGTCTAGCTGAAGAAATGCTGTAACTTTTCTGCCACAGGAACATATAAGAATGAGGAAAAGTTGTATGTAAGTGCACGTTATTTGCAGCTGGAGCTGCTTTGCCAATGTCTGAAAGTAGACTCAAATTGTCATCCTCAACTGAGGGGAAGTTGGTTCAGATAGTGAGGAACAACCCTGGAAGCAACCAAGGGACACATGACCTGGAAGTTGCGGGAACACCAGTGTCGCCGTCTACAGTCTAGCCAGTTTTGCAGTACCACAGGCTACAAGGCTGCTGTCCAATCCAGAAGCCCCTTCTCCGAAATCCTCCAGGCTCGACTGAAATTTGCAGCTGACCACATGGACAAAGGAAAAAATGCCTTCTGGAGGAATGTTTGGATCATCTGGCACATTATATTGACAAATGTATTCATATTATGATGAAATTCTACTCAAATGCATATAATTCAATATGGAGTCTGTCCCTCGGTTGCAGCTCTTCTTGGAAGGCTTTCCACGAGTGTCCATTCATTCTTCAGAGCATTTATGAGGTTAGGCACTGATGTTGAATGAGAAGGCCTGGCTCACAATCTCTGTTCCGTTTTATCCCACAGTTGCTCGATGATACCAGAAAACCCTAAATATATGTAAGCTTTGTCTTCCAAATTCTTGGGGTTTCGTCTAATAAAGATCACAATCAGTCTTCCCCGTGAAAAAGGCCAAATCAAAGAAATCATTGTTCTGTTGCTGTTGTATTCATCATTCATTATCTTTGTTTATTTGCAGGTCTCAGTATGACTGACAGGCTTGGATTTATTCTGCCACTTCTTAAACTTTGCATCTGTCTTCTTGTGGCAGAATCTACACCAAAATGCCTGATTAGAGATGAGAAAGCTTACTGTGCCCTGAGAAATCTAACCAAGGTGCCAGTTCTGCCTCCGTATGTAACTTATTTGGATCTAAGCTTAAATTACATTAGCGAAATTTCAGAGGAATCCTTCTCTGGTTTGGAAGCTCTGCAAATTCTTATGATTCAGCAACAGGAAACAAGACTTACCTTGAGGAATAACGCCTTTATTGGACTGTCCAATCTGACAACACTAGATCTGGCGTACAACATGAACCTCCAAGTGGATCCAGGAGCTTTTAATGGATTAATCAACCTTCAGATCCTCAATCTTACCGAGTGCAGGTTAAGTGACTCTATTCTTTCAGGAGATTACCTGAGACCCCTCGTGTCTCTGGAGCAGCTTTCACTACCTGGAAATAATATATATAAACTCCGTCCTGCTTCGTTCTTTATCAACATGAGCAAGCTGCATACTGTAGACGTCTCTCATAACTGGATCAACAGTTTCTGTGAAGAAGATTTGTTCCATTTTCAAGGTAAAAACTTCACTCTCTTAAAACTGCACGATATTAAAATGTCGGACATGACTCCATATTGGTCTGGATGGGACAAATGTGGAAACCCGTTCAAGGACATTTCTGTGACGGAACTTGATTTGTCCCTAAATGGCTTCAATGTTGACGTGGCAGTGCGGTTCTTCAAAGCAATCAGAGGAACTAAGATTCACACTCTGATACTTAATTTCAGTAAGAACAATACGAAAGACCCAGACCGCGATACATTTAAGGACTTGGCTGAGAGTGGCATTAGGGCTCTGGATCTGTCCAATGGCAGCATTTTTGTACTAAAAAATTCAGTATTCAGTTACATGCCAGATCTGGAGAATCTCTCGTTAGTTAAGAATGCAATCGACCAGATTGAGACTAATGCTTTTAATGGGCTGGATAATTTAAGAACGCTCAATTTGTCTCATAACATTTTGGATAAAATTTATTCTGAAACATTTAACAATTTACAAAGTCTCAAGACACTTGATTTAAGTAATAATGGCATTAAATTACTTATGTCTCAGTCGTTTCAAGGACTCCCCAATCTAACTGACCTGAGTCTCTCTGAAAATTCATTACAATCTGTGCATACACTGGCGAACCTTCCATCACTTAGAGAACTTAGACTAGACAGTAACAGAATCAAATCCCTGTACGGTCTACCAAGCCAAGTACGAAACATCTCACTTATCAGTTTGAAATACAACAGCTTAAGCAATGCTGAGAGCTTCTACGCCATTTTAGTGGAATTCCCCAATGTTGAAGAAATCTACCTTGGAGGCAATGTGTTTTCATGGTGTTCTCTTAATGCAGACTATCCTGTGTCACCTGAAAACAATGTACACTTTCTTGACCTCCACATCACCGGCTTAGAAAAATTCTGGTTACAAGGACAATGTCTCAACATGTTTGACCACCTTCACCAGTTGCAGACGCTTCATCTTAACATTAATTACATAAAATCACTTCCAGAAAACATTTTCAATGGATTGACGTCTTTGGATTATTTAGATTTATCTGTGAACTCTTTAACCTATATACCTAATGGCATTTTTCCCAAAAGTCTGAAAACACTCAACCTTGCTTTCAACCGTCTCGGTTCTGTGGACACCCGAGCCTTCAGCACCCTGACACTCATCAGATTGTTTGGGAATAACTTTCTTTGCGATTGTGGTCTGGAAGAATTACAGACATGGTTAAATGAGACAGATGTGCAAATGGATTCCTCTCCTGAGGAACTGATGTGCGAGTTCCCCGAAGCACAACGAGGGAAGCCTCTTCTGCAGGCTAAACTACTCTGTAAGGACGAAGAGCACGAGAAGAACATCGAGGAGCTGAGGCTCACACTTTCCATCTGCTGCACCATAATTATTATTCTAACCACCACAGGGGCCATTATTTTTATCCGGTTGCGTGGGTACTGCTTCAAGCTTTACAGAAAGGTGATTGTTGGCGTTGGAAAGGGAAGCCAAAATGTTCATGTTAACGATGACTTTGTGTATGATGTCTACTTATGTTTCAGTTCTAAAGATATGAAATGGGTGACGAAGGCACTGTTGGAAAAGCTCGACACCCAATTCTCTGATCGAAACCACTTACGCTGCTGCTTCGAAGCACGAGATTTCATCCCAGGAGAGGATCATCTATCTAACATACATAACGCGATCTGCAAGAGTAAGAAAACACTATGTGTCCTGTCCAGAGAGTTCCTGAACGATGGCTGGTGCTTGGAGGCCTTCAGTCTGGCACAGAGCAAGATGTTAGAAGAGATCCAGGATGTCTTACTCGTGCTTCTTGTGGACAACATACCACATTACAGACTGATGAAATACGAACCAGTCAGAACCTACTTCCAGACCAGGAGGTATCTCTGCTGGCCAGAAGACAGCCAGGACTTGGAGTGGTTCTACAACCATCTTAAACATAGTATATTAAAGGACACCAAAGTAAAGCCAATGAAGAAGGACACTGAGACAAACCATGAAGTGACAAACTGTGAAGCGGTAACTGCTTTTTAAATACATGGATATATCAATGGAAAGATTCAATGGAATCATTTTTAAAAGTTGTGTCCTGAATTGAAGTAAATTTCCTTCTACCACAGCAATTTGCAAATGATTACATTTATTACACAACAATATATTGTTGTCTATCCATACTTTTCTATAAGAAATGGCATGTCATGTTATAGAGAAAGTGCAAAGTGTGGACTCATCTGTCCGGTAGATGTTGGAAAACCCAAAAGTTAGAGCTTGTGTGTCTGATTTTTCTTTTCTTTTTTACAAAGCACTGGCTCTAGAGACTCCTTCTATAAATGTTAAATAAACATCTATTAAATATACATCTAAGTTCTAAGGACTGTACAAGGCCCTGTGTTGCTGTCGTAGTGTATTACTATAAGGGTTTTTTAAAGTAACTAATTACATTGCAAAATTACTCTCATTAAAAAGTAATCAGTTACATTACAGCATTACCTTCTGATAAAAGTTAGACTATACTGTATAAACGAGTTAGAGTAATTTTCCATTGCAGAAAATGAAAACTCCTCTGTGCTTCCTCATGCATGTTGTTTTAGTCAAGACCTTTATAAATATTCTACCACCATCACTCAGCGAAGTTTGACCCATCATCTGTTCACTACTAACAGCAGGAATAACAGAGTTATTAATGTTAATAACGGGTTATCAGGGGCTTGTAGGATGACTTTCACACACACACACACACACACACACACACACACACACACTGTAAAAAATAAATTGTAAATTTTACAGTCAAAAAACGGCAGCTTTGGTTGCCAGAATTTTACCGAAAAAAAAAAAATACATTATTGCACTGTAAAAAAATAAGCCGTAAATTTTACGGTAAAAAAACGCCAGCTGTGGTTGCCAGAATTTTACCATAAAAAAAGGTAGCAACATTTTTGGTTGTACAGGATTACACTCATTATACTGTATGTTCTATGGATTTTAATTGTTTCTTTTTTTTTCGAGCCTGGCCAGGAATCGAACCCAGACCCTGGTGGTGCAAAGCAACGGTGCGAACAAGTAATTGCACAGCAAACACAGTAGTGTAGTGGTTAGCACTGTTGCCTTGCACCGCCAGGGTCTGGGTTCGATTCCTGGCCAGGCTTGAAAAAAAAAAAACAATTGAAATCAGTAAAATGAGTGCAATTCCATACAACCTAAAAACATTGCTACCATATTTTTCACGGTAAACTTCTGCCAACCACAGCTGCCAGTTTTTTACCGTAAAATTTACGTTTATTTTTTACAGTGCACACACACACCCACCCACCCACACACACACTAATGGAATCTCTGCTGTCTGGCTCACAGATTACATAAATTGTCTGAATAACTGATTACATTTTTGAAAATATAACTTAATAACTGAATACTTGAATGGTGGACCAAACGCGTTAGATTACTCGTTACAACAAAAAAGTAATCCGAGTACTGTAACGAACACTGATTACTATAAGGCTGTGATTTAAATCAGATCTACTGTCAGGGATGTCAACAATATTAAATAAATTATTATAATGAGTATCTACTTTAAGACTACTAGTGTGAGGACTGTACCTGCCGCTGCCGGTTAAAGCTAAAAATGATTTGATGAGCTTTATTGTAATCAGTGATATTATTATCTCAAGTTGAAGCCCACATACATGTCTGTCTGTCTTCCTGTACGGTAGAACTCAAATTCAAATAAAAATGTTATTTGTCACATACACCATCATACACAGTACGATATGCAGTGAGACGCTTAAACGACCGCATGTGACTTTAAGAAAACAAGATTGCCAATATGAAATAATTTATAAATTTAAATAAGAATAAAATACAGAACAATTTTAGCTATAGAAAATATAGCTTTTCTAATTAATATCTATTGGTGCAGGTGTTTGTTTACATTGAGACAGTAGCGCATTAGTAGCTTGAATGCTAATAACTGTTCATAACATCACTTTTACTCAACATTTAGATTCCACTGATGGTGCAGGTTAAACTTAGATCTAAGTACATGGCCTCCGAGTGGCGCAGTGGTAAAGCGCTCGCCCTATCATCCGGCTCACGCAACTGAGGGAGCGGATAGCGCTGTCCTCCGAGTGTGTTACTCCGCGTGAGCGAGCAGTTCGAAAAGGTCGGCTGGCGTCATGTGGTTCGGAGGAAACACGTGATAGTCTTCGGCCTTCTCGACTGAGTGGTAGTAGTAGCCTTAATGTGGAGCCCCCTAGTGACAGAGAGGAATTGGACACGACTAAATTAGGGAGAAAATCGGGGAAAAATCAAAAAAAAAAAAAAAAGAGATCTAAGTACTGCAAGAGAGTCATTAAATTCTGTCCAGCCAGTTTGGCGTGATGCTGTGACAAAATCTGTTTGGAAAGAGACTGGTTTAGGGTCCTCCAATGTAGAGATGTACATCTTTATTACTGAAAGAGTACCTCCGGAGGCTTGTACGGTGGACACTATACAGTACGTGTTGGATGCATTGAATAACATAAACTAAGTATTAATAACTATTTAATATCTGAATTTCAACAGAATCAATATTCTAAAATATTTTAAACGTGATCAGATTCCTCTTTTCTAGTTTGTCCATTTTTTATGGACTCAAATAAAAGCCCCGTATCCTGTTAGAAACAGCATGGCGTTGCGAAACCCATGCAAACAGTGGAACGTGAGGAGCAAAGTGTGCCAAGAAGAAGAAGAAGGGAGCGATTTCGCCATTCTGAGCAGGCGTACATGTTTTCTGCGCCGGCACACACTCATTTCCGTCCAACATGAATGTGAGCACGAGTGAAATTCCCAGGTACCAGCATGCACTGGTTTACTCAAACCAACTGGGAACTTTTTTTAAACCCCACAAAGCTACACTTCTCCAGTGATCGAGATTTACTCCAGAGCTGGAGAGGAAAACTGATCTGGTAAAATGCTTAATATCAGAACTATGAGAGCAGGTTGGCCAGAAGGATGGGTGGGTCGATACCAAAGTATCAATGCTAATATATTCCTGATTCTGCAGTTTTGAGAATCGATCTTCACATAAAAAAACAAAATATTAGGCACCAGAAAAGTGGAAAAGTTGCCATTTTATTACTTTGATTTTATTCACAATTGTTTTTAATCAGTGTTTAGGGTGAGCACTACTTTTACTTACACCTTGTAGTTCCACTCCTGATAGCTTACAGAAAGGCAGTAGTGAGGCACACGGGGAAACAGATTCTACATGTTAGTCAATCAGACAATGGCAGGAAGGAAACTAAGCACTGTTTGGAGCTGGTTGACTCTCGTAGACAGCAAAGAAGACTTGACATGTCGATAAGGTTTTTCGGGCAATACCACAAGCAAGGTACACGAGAAACTGCCACACAAAAGAAGGATGAGTTACAGCAGAAATGGAACAAAAGTACACCACCACTCAAAAGTTTATACACCCCTTCTAACTCCATGGTCTTTATCTGATGTTTATTTCTTTCTACACTGTAAAACAATACTGAAGGCGTTTATCCAAAACACACAATAATCTCCCCTGAACAGTTGATATTGAGATGTTTATCTGCTACTTCTGCTCTGTAAAGCTTCATAACGGCTCTAATCTGAGGTGCTGGTTGTTAATTTGTGATTTCTGAGGCTGGTGACTCTAAATGAACTTCTCCTCTGCAGCAGTAAGTTTTGGTCTTGCTGTCCTGGGAAGGTCTTCATGAGAGACACTTTCATCATGGAGCTTGTACAATACTGTTCTTGTACGAGCTGATCTTGACATTTATGACTTAAAATAACAACTTAATTAATTACCTAATTCCATATGTGTTATTTCATAGTTTTTGACATCTACATTGTGCCTGTACTGTCACTGTCGTTTGGCACCGCCAGGGTTCGGGTTCTATGCCCTCCTCGGGTCTGGAGCCTATCCGAGAAGATTTTGGGCACGAGGCGTGGTACAGTAGATGGGGTGCCAATCCATCGCAAGGCCCACACACATGTGCACACTCTCGTTCACACACTACAGGCAATTCGGGAAGCCCCCCCGTCCCTGTACAGGATAAGCAGCCTGAATATTCCAGTCTGTATTCCATCACAATGGATTAGAAATGTAACGATCAGGGTGTAACCTTGAAGTGTAGCCTTCCAGTCTTAATTCAATGGGTTAAACAAACATATTCAATTAATCGCCCAGGAATGAGACATTTTCCATATTCACAGGGTCAAAATAATCAGGCAACTGACTGGTGAGCAATTTAACGGTTCTTAGATATTTCATGACAAATTAAGAAGATGAAATGCCTGATGTTTATTCCATGTTAAAGCTGTAGTAGCTGCTCATGCAAACTGTCAATATGATATCACAATATCAAGTGACAATGCAAGTAAAGAGGCTTTCATTGAGCTTGGGAGGGGAGAGGTGTGGGAGCTCAGCTTTGGCCTCCCTGTATTCGCTGTCCTCTGAGTTTCGGGTCAGGCAAGCATGTTGTTGATCCACCGTGTGCTGGTGGTGGTGTCTCCTGGAGAATTCAGAACTTATTTAGTACAATTACGTGGCCGGACGAGCACATCCTCCTTTGCTGTCCAAAACATTGCTGCCTAACAGACGAGTGGAGCACCACGGTAAACCATAACAAAAACTCAGATGACAGTTTTTAATAAAGAAACATCAGCCCTGATACAGCTTCCTGGGAACCAACAGGGTTAAAGAACCTGAATTCCTGACTCAATCAGCACACTTGTTGGAATCTGCTGCCATTAGGACGCCTGAGTGACTGGGCCCTGGCCTTCACAGGAGATTTTGCTGCATAGTTAATACACACATGCATTTATACATGTGACACCCGGAGACACGTTTAGATCTTATTGAGCTGAACAACTTTCGTTAAGCCTGTCATGGGCACTACTCAACAGGAAGTCAGTTGTTTTGGAAGTCACGCACCCAATGGGATTTGATACTCCTCCTAGAAGATTTATACGGTCACCACCAATCCACAGCAATATGATAAAGACATTTGCGATGCAAAATTGCGAAGGGGTTGTTGATATCTCGAACAGTTCAGCCATGGCGATGTCTTCAACATGTGCCAAAATTGGCTAATAACTTCCTGAGTGACATCATATTGAGTGACATCATAGCTTGATGCCTTTTTTCCTGCATCCTGGGCTTTTTGGAGGTCTTAACATGCTTAAAAAGCACACAGGCCGTGTGGTGCGCCCCGGGCGGCAATGGCACAGGGGCTTGAGCCCGATCATTGTTGCTTGCAACTATATTTTGAGTTATGTTTACTTGTTTGCATTAAAACAAATTTGGAGCTAACAGTGCATCATAGCAGCAAAGGGAGAAAAATCTGGAATGGGATCTTGAAGAAGCACAAATGGGTGTGACAATCACAAACCTTTGAATATACAGTATAGTGTATTTGCCCTTACAACAAAAATACTTGAACTGACTACATGTTATTTATATCATTCTTATTATTTTTGTTTATTTTCAGGTGTTTCACCATGACACGCAGAACAAGTTCTATTCTGCTGGTTCTTCAACTTGGCATCTCCCTTCTTGTGGCAGAATCGACTTCGCAATGCCTGATTAAAGATGAGAAAGCTTACTGTGCCCTGAGGAGGCTGTACAAGGTGCCAGTTCTGCCTTCGTATGTAACTTATTTGGATCTAAGCTTAAATTACATTAGCGAAATTTCAGAGGAATCCTTCTCTGGTTTGGAAGCGCTGCAAATTCTTATGATTCAGCAACAGGAAACAAGACTTACCTTGAGGAATAACGCCTTTATTGGACTGTCCAATCTGACAACACTAGATCTGGCGTACAACATGAACCTCCAAGTGGATCCAGGAGCTTTTAATGGATTAATCAACCTTCAGATCCTCAATCTTACCGAGTGCAGGTTAAGTGACTCTATTCTTTCAGGAGATTACCTGAGACCCCTCGTG
>JAAGKR010012356.1:0-16706 GCA_011419295.1 Clarias macrocephalus
CAAAATCTTAAACAGCTCAGGAACGACATGTGTAGCTCGACAGGGAGAAGGAAAGAGAGAGAGAAGAGGAGAGAGCAGAAGAGGAGAGAAAACAGTTAGGTATGGTCACAGGAACAGGATGTATAACCTTCTTTTAAACTTTGTTTCATTTTCTAATTGTTGCATCCCTTTTTTCCATTTGCTCCTGTTATTAATAGCACTGGTTTAATGCACTTTCTAAATTAAATTTAATGCAATTAAATAGAAAAATAATATTGTAACATTTAAAAAATGCACAAACGTTGTGTACAAGAGACATGGGGATACAAGCTCTGTATGTGGGAAGCTGTTGCAGTTCTTAGACAAATGTCAATGCAGACAAATAATGCATAAAACAAAGTATCACAGAACATACCTTTGTTTTGCTTATAATGTTTCTCATTTTCTTTATTCACTTTAGTAATCAAAAAGGTTTTGGTTGCAACAAATTGTCTGTCTGTCTGTCTGTCTCTCTGTCTGTCTATTTATCTCATATATATATATATATAAAGGTTTTGTCTATGCATTGGTCAGAAGTCGTTCATTCAATTATATTTTACATTTCATGCACTGGAAGACCCAAAATCATTCTCAGAATTTTTGTCTGTATTTCTGTCTGTCTGTCTGTTTGTATGTATGTCTGTAGAGCCAATTCTGTGTGTTGCTGTGAAAAAATCTAGCAGGAATTTAGAAAAACTTTGGCAGTACAGGTAGTTCCCGACTTACGAATGAGTTCTGTTCTGGGAGCACGTTTGTAAGTCTGATTCGTTTTTAAGTCCGACAAAGTGAGCCTTATATACCTTTGACACGAATATACAATGTAAAGCATACTGTACCAAGCCATTTGACTAAATCTGTCCCCTTTCATCCTACCAAAAACATGAAGCTTAATTGTGCCAAAGGAAGAGTGAATCTCACATAAATGTAACAGTGTTGTCTCTTCGTTGTCTCTGTGCCTTTATGTCACGAGGGATACCATTTTGTCTCAAAGCTGTTTTCCACTGTATTGGACTGTGAACTTACAGGAAAAGCTTATAGGAAAGCTTTACAGGAAAGCCTCCGTCATCGTGCTTTGGGACCGACTCATTTCCCCCGCGCCCCACATACACACAAACAATATGTCTATTATACACTGAACTTTAGATATTATACATTCACTTACACACTGAAAATATTGTAAATATTGGTATCTGTGTGCAGGATTTTTAAACTAACAATTTGTCTCATGTTTTGAAACCATGAAGTTAATAAAAGCAGTAATGTGACGTGCCACTATGAGATATTAGGTGAGCGCATATAGAATATCTTAAATCAGAGCCCAGTGTTATGCACCAAAATGCCCCCTGGAACGGATTTCCCAACCCATCCAGAATCGCCATAAAAATATCTATTACAGCTTAATCACATAAAACTGACTGGACAATTTACATTTCTCAATGTAAACAAACACCAGCACCAATAGATATTATTTAGAAAAGATAGACAGAATATTTTAATGGAATCACTTAATATTTTCACTGCTGAAATAAAAATGCTGAAGTGGTATAAGTGAATTTTAATGAGGTGGAGTCCTTTTAATACAAAACCTAATCATTTTCTGATCTACTTTTTTGATTACTCATCTGTGATTTACTCTCTGATTACCGAACAGGAAGTATATTTGGCAGATGACAAAAAAGAGCAAGAGCAAACAAGGCGTAAGATACTAGCCATTAAACTTTTTGTATTAAGGAGTTAGGCAGAGAGATCTGCCGTACAGAAAAACAGACAGACATGTACATGGGGTATGTGCACAACTGCAGGCTAATTTATCCTCTGTGACAAAACTGTAGAAGGTGGAGTTTTGCAAAATCACACAACATTCACATTGATATGACTAAAACCATTTTGACATAGTGTTTTGTAACAGCCTAGTGATTCAAAGAAAACAAGCTCAAAATATTTTATATCAGGTTATAACTCATTTGGCTGTCAAATTGTTTAACATGTAGCTTGTTATTCATACAGAGTGACTGCACAGGTCCCTGGAGCATGTCTAGAAGAGGATGCATTCTGGCTGGGCTCGTGATAGACAAGAGACTTAAAACTCAATTTGTTTAACTATCAACTTGTCCATAGCCAGCATATGTTATTCGGCATACATGAACACATTTGGAAATATCCTGTTTCAGTAGCTAGGTATGGCGGAATGAACAAAAGGAAGTTTCATTCTAAGTTTTTTTTTTTTTTCCATAGCTGATTTTATAGTGCTTGGGCCCTAATAATAATCCCTAGAAAAACAATAGGGCTCTTCACACTCTATGATGACATAGGCCTAATGTCATAGTGCTTGGGCCCTAAACCCCTATCAAATCTAGCGGGACATACTAAAACACACTATTCTCTCTCACACTGTCTGTCTTTCACAAATGAGAATAGATAACTGGCAGAACATTGTAAGATACCGTGAGAGGTGACAGAGGTACAATCAGATCTATACGCATATAACTTGGCACAGGTTTTAAACTGGATTTTTGAAGATTGATGTTTTTAAAATATTCATTTCTACCATTGGGGCCTTACTTTAGTCAGACAAAAACATGATGGAATATGATGGTAGACTAGTTTGGAAACACTATAATAGAATGAAGGCACTTCTTTAACCTATTTTTTGTTAGCCTTATTCCTGTTGAGATAGACAGTGTATGTGTCAGACTCAGGTCTTGAACCCGGGTCTCCGGGGTGAGGGTTGAGGATTTTACCACTGAGCCACGGAGGGGATAGGGTTGGACCCAACTGAAACACACTCAAGGCAGAAAGTCTCAGGCAAGATAGATTTATTTTAAAGATGTGAAAAAGGGTTCACAGGCAGCTTGTCATCAACAAAAGTTCTTCTCATTCAGAGGAATTAAATAAAATAATTGACAAAATAATAAACTCTTAAATGAAAGCCTCCACACAGGGAGAAAACAATCAGGTAATGAACAATCAAATCATAAAAAGACTGAGGAACTTACAACAGGAAACACTGAGTCACAGCCAGAAGTTCAACAGGAGACACAGAGGAGGGACTCAAAAACCAAGTGAATAAGAGGGGAGAAAGTGAACGGCTTAAATATACTGGGGGGAAACAAGACACAGGTGATCTGAATAACTAATGAGACAACACAATGAAGAACTTGGGCTAAGGGGAACACAAATGACCTCTAGAGGCCAGGGGGCAAACTACAGGAGGAGCAAAAAGGCTGACAGTATGTTTACTTGCTGTGCCCATGGTGACATCTATTTTGTTTTCCTCTCTGCATGACTGTACTGTATATTCTCTCTTGTCCTCCCTGAATAAATGTCTTTAATATGCTCTATGAACTAAAATGCAAGTACTGTAGTTTGTTATACAATTTAAATGCAAATGTATTTACTTGATTTCATTTAATATCACTATTGAGGTTTTTTTTTACTATTGCATTTGTATATGCATACTATATAAAATAAAGATAAATATATTATATTATATACAATAGTAAGTATACTACATCAGTTATTAAAGATGCTGATTTATTTATTTACACCCGTTAAGTTGCTGTTTTTTAATTTTATGCATGTATGTATGTATTCTTGTCATGTATTTTATATATATAAAACATCATTGTTCTTAAACGAATATTGCTAACACAGGTTTAGCTGGTTTATGCTGTATTTACAAGTTAAAAGTAAATACACAGTTGAAAATCTCTCCCCATTGTTCCTACAATAAATCATTTAGCACTGTACCTCTCTCGCTCTTTCTTCTTTAATAGCCTCCCTTGTCGAGCTATATGGTAAGTTCTTGACTCAAACAACACCAAATTTGTGTTTTAGTTTTAGTACAAAAGCTGTATAAATGATTTAAATGTACAGTATGTGAACTGACAGGTTTGCAATAATTAGTACAGTAAGTAAACCCAAAGGTCAACACAGCGTTTACCTGAAAGGCATTATCGCAGTGATTGCGTCAGAGCTTCTTGGAAGAAACCCGCAACCTTTAAAAACTTGTAAAGACTTAGTAATTAGACATCATTAACACAGAGGCAGCAATTAACACAGACGGCTATAAAGTATATGCACAAAGGATTGCATACAAATTAGGCACGTGGTAACAAACAAGACAATTAAAAGACAGGCTATAGACAGGCATATCAAAACAAAGCCTTTATGTGGTTGCCATGTGAGCAAATAAATAGAAACACATGAGGGATGCTGAAGCAGGCAAAACTTCATCAGAGACTGCTGCTGAATTTCTGGTACAGCCATGGCCAAGTTTCGAGAATGACAGAAATATTAATAATAATAATAATAAATATATATATTTATAATTATTTCACAAGGAAATTATTTCCTGCTTCACTGTTCTTAGGGCTTTTTGACAGATGTTACTATTATATACGGAAGCATTTCATGAGAGTCAAAAGCTTACATTTATGCAGAGTCAATATTTGCATTGTCGGCGCTTCTTTTTCAAGACCTCTGCAATTTGCCCTGGCATGATGTCAATCAACGTCTGGGTCACATCCCATTCTTGCATAATCAATTTTTATCAGAATTGATCAGAATGAATCAAAGTTTATCATAATTTATGCATTTTGTTTGTCCATTCGCCTCTTGAGGATTGACCACTCACTGGATTTTCAATGGGATTCAGGTCTGAGGAGTTTCCTGGCCATGCACCCAAAATTTTGATGTTTTGTTCCTCAAGCTACTTAGTTATCACTTTTGCCTTATAGCAATCATGGTTTATACTTATCATGCTGGAAAAGGCATTGTTCCTCACCAAACTGTTCTTGGATAGTTGGGAGGAGTTGCTCCCGATGGCTGTTTTCTTAGGCAAAACTGTGATTGAGTCCTTTCCATTGGCTGAGAAACAGCACCACATGTGAATGGTCTCAGAATGCTTTAATGGTGGCATGACACAGGACTGATGGTCGTGCTCACCTTTTCTTCTCCAGACAAGCTTTTTCCCCCCAGATACCCCAAACAATCAGGAAGGTGATTAATCAGAGGAAATGACTTGACCCCAGTCCCCAGCAGTCCAATCCCTGTACCTTTTGCAGAATATCAGTCTGTCCCTGATGTTTTTCCTATAGTGAAGTGATTTTCTTTGCTGCCATTCTTCATACCAGGCCAACCTCCAAAAGTCTTTACCTCACTGTGTGTCCAGATTCACTCACACCTGCCTGCTGCCATTGCTGAACGAGCTCTGCACGGGTGGTGCCCCGAACTCATAGCCGAATTAACTATAGAAGACGATCTTTGCACTTGCTGGACTTTCTTCACAACAGTTGGACTCCTCTCCTTGAAGGTCTTGATAAATGGTTGATTTATGTGTAATCTTACTAGCAGAAATATCATTGCTTGTGAATCCCTTCTTGTAGGTAACTATGGTTAACAGGAAGAACATTTCAAGCATGATTTCAAGCACCACCCTCCTTTAAAAGCTTTTGGTCTGTTATTCTAACTCAATCAGCATTAGCGTGATCTCCAGCCTCGCCCTCGTCAACACTCACACCTATGTTAACAAGAGAATCACTGACATGTCCTTTTGTGGCAGGGCTGAAATGTAGTGTATATATAATTTTTTTTATTACATTAATTTTCATGGAGAGAATTTACAATAAATTGCAATTCATCTGATCACTCTTCATAGCATTCTGCAATATATGCAAATTGCCTTCATAAAAACTGAGACAGGAGACTAAAAATTATTTTTGTCATTCTCAAAACTTTTGGCCATGGCAGTACAGCTGAATCCATGCTGACAAACTGCACCACAGTTTGATATACAGTCGTGGCCAAAAGTTTTGAGAATGACAAATATAAGTTTTCACAAAGTTTGCTGCTGAACTGCTTTTAGATCTTTGTTTCAGTTGTTTCTGTGATGTACTGAAATATAATTACAAGCACTTCATACGTTTTAAAGGCTTTTATCGACAATTACATGACATTTATGCAAAGAGTCAGTATTTGCAGTGTTGGCTCTTCTTTTTCAGGACCTCTGCAATTCGACTGGGCTGCTCTCAATCAACTTCTGGGCCAAATCCTGACTGATAGCAACCCATTCTTTCATAATCACTTCTTGGTGTTTGTCAGAATTAGTGGGTTTTTGTTTGTCCACCCGCCTTTTGAAAATTGACCACAAGTTCTCAATGGGATTAAGATCTGGGGAGTTTCCAGGCCATGGACCCAAAATTTCACCGTTTTGGTCCCCGAGCCACTTAGTTATCACTTTTGCCTTATGACACGGTGCTCCATCATGCTGGAAAATGCATTGTTCTTCACCAAACTGTTGTTGGATTGTTGGAAGAAGTTGCTGTTGGAGGGTGTTTTGGTACCATTCTTTATTCATGGCTGTGTTTTTGGGCAAAATTGTGAGTGAGCCCACTCCCTTGGATGAGAAGCAACCCCACACATGAATGGTCTCAGGATGCTTTACTGTTGGCATGACACAGGACTGATGGTAGCGCTCACCTTTTCTTCTCCGGACAAACCCTTTTCCAGATGCCCCAAACAATCGGAAAGAGGCTTCATCCGAGAATATGACTTTGCCCCAGTCCTCAGCAGTCCATTCGCCATACTTTTTTGCAGAAGATCAATCTGTCCCTGATGTTATATTCAATATTCTCACCTGAGTTAACAAGACGATTACTGAAATGATCTCAGCAGGTCCTTTAATGACAGCAATGAAATGCAGTGGAAAGTTAATTTTCATGGTAAAGAAGGACTATGCAATTCATCTGACCACTCTTCATAACATTCGGGAGTATATGCAAATTGCTATTATAAAAACTTAAGCAGCAACTTTTCTAATTTCCAATATTTATGTAATTCTCAAAACTTTTGGCCACGACTGTATATGCACCCCTTGATAAAATGCAACATCAGTGCATAGTTACTTTTTATGTAATAAATTGAACAAAGATCAGGGGACTCTGATGGCCGTGTTAAAACCTTCAGCTTGTGTCTCTTGAGGTATTCCATAGTGGATTTTGAGGTATGTTTAGGATCATTGATTTGTCTTTCAGACCAGCATACGAGCAGTTCTCTTTGAGAGTTTTCTTGGTCTTCCAGCTCTCATCTTGACCTCAACAGTTCCCCTGAACTGCCATCTCTTAATTACATTTCTCATTGTGGAAACTCCAAGCTGACAACTGACTCCTGCATTGTGGGAATCAATAACTTTTCAGAGTCTTACACAGCTGCTTAGAGGAACCCATGGTTGTTGAGTATCTGCAAGTGTGTGCGCACAAGGTTTGAAGAGCCAACGTATTGTAAAGCTTTGAAACTGGCATTTACTGATGACAGCTATTGCCATGCATCAGATCTAACAAGCTGATTAAGGTATGAAATCTTGTAAAAAGAATCTGAGACTCTGGACCTCTGAGAGTGCCCAAACTTTTGCACAATGGCATAATAATGTTTTTGCATATTTTTGCATTTGTTATTTATCGAGGGGTGCCCAAACCTTTGCATAAGACTGTATACACACAGAAGCACCATGATCTGTAATTTATTCAAACACAAAATATAAACGATCCACAATATTTATCATATTGATAATGTAATCCATTCAACCTCTCCTGCAGTATCATTTAAAATGAAGACTTTTATGCGAAATATATACATAAAAAAAGAAATAAAGATCACATTCGTGGCCTCCATCAGGAACAGAAATCAATTAAGGAGATTTGAAGTTACTCAAACAAAAAAAAAAACCTGACAGTATCAGTCACAGCTATATTTTATAATGAACATAAGAGCATTTCCACAAATATTGGACTTTGGAGCAATGTGAAAGGTCATGTGGACTTAAGAGTTCAGATTGACCCTTGACCCTTGCTTCAGTTGGTCAGGTCTAGGCTTAGCACGGTCAAGTGATAATAAAATGAATGAAATACATACAAAGTTATTTATTCATAAAATATTAATAAAATGAAGTCAGGAGTCTATATACAGTATGGATTTATCATAAACAATATCCAAATTAATATGTGGTGACAGCTCGAGAGAGAAAAGGCCAGCTTGCTTCTTCCTAATAGTGTAGTAAAATCCAATTGACTTTAATTCACTTTCTGTAGTTTGTTCATCAACAACAACAACAAAAAATGCATCTTTGGAAAGTAATTACTCGATTATACCACAAGGTGGCAGCAAGAATCACAAGCGTGATAAGCCAGCTGCACTGCTGCAGAAAGAAAAGGCCTGCACTCCACAAATGGAGTTTATCTATGCCAAGAAGATTAGGAAGTACACACCCCTGTTTGAACTTCTGCCATACGGCAAACGGTTCAGAACAATAAAAGCAAGAACCTGAACAACCGCTTTTAGCCCAGTGGCCCCCATGACTCCATCCTCACAGAACACTAAACACTTAGATGAAGAATCAGACTTTAACAAATGAAAATGTGGTGACAGCCGGAGAGGACAAAGGCATGAGACCATGAACATGAAAAAATTAATTTCTTTAGTTTTTTCAAAAACAACAACAACAAAAAAATGCATGTTTGAAAAAGTAATTACTCAATTATACCACATGGTGGCAGCAAGAATCAAAGTTAGGGCTTATCTATAGACTGTAAATAAAATTGGTTGGTCAGAACTCGGTACTCTCGGTAACCTATTCTTGTCTGTATGTCTGTCCAGACAAATTATGTCACAGCATCACGCAAAACTGTCTGGACAGAATTTAATGAAACTTTGACAATTTAATGAAACTTTGGCAGTAGGTAGATATCTGCCTGAGGTTTAATCTGAGCCAAAATGTTGAGTTAAAGTGATGTGCCGGTTTAATAATCTACTTGAAAATAGTCTGAAAAATTGTTGATGGTTTCTTGCAGTCCACTTTATTTCTAATGAGTACAGGCAGACTTACACTATCCTTAAAATCTGCACAGAACCATGTAACAGAGGGAATATGGTTAGAGGTAAATGCCAGAGTTACCTTCCTTTAAAGACAGTTTTCTTAAATCTGGTGGACCAGACATGTCAGATGGCTAGGATTGGTGTCACAAATGTCACAAGACATGACTCATTACAATTAAGCAATTTAAATTCATTTTCATCCTCCTACAGATTTCAATCAGGATTGAATTTACATTTTTTTTAGCTTGAGTTAGTCTGTAAGGTGATCTTGCTTTTTGTTTTACCCTGGATAATGAATTACCGCTTATAATTATAGGAACGCCTAATATTCTAGCAAATTCTGGCCTATGTTTCTATTAATTTGGCCACCTTATTCAAATAAGTGGTGTTCAGGTAATTAAAATATCCATTGGTATAATTTGTGAAGTAGCAGAGAATAGCTGACAGATGTCATTACAAACCCTGTAAACTAGAAAATAAATTTTTGGATGAGACCCTTTCTCCTCGAGGTATCCCAACAGTTAACTGAAACTGAGCTTAGTTCTCATTTTGATTTGTTATTCCTAAACCAAAAATGTGCTTCACCATAACTATAGTCCTTTTAAAGATGCAGTTACAGTAAGTCTGTTATCGACATAACCAGAAGATACGTGTAAAGGAGACTGTGTAACAGTTCAATCAATAAAGAAGCAGCATGCTTACAAAAATGACATTTACTAGAAAACAAAGTGCAAGTTGTTTCATTTCATAAGAAAAGTGCAATGCACTTATGCAACATCTTTATTGTTATAAACACAATCTAAAATCCTTCCCTTAACATCTATTTTGATGTTACAAAAACAACAAATTTTGATGTATTAAAGACATTAAGCACAGTATGGTGATGAGACTCTTAGCCAGTGTAAGAGGCCAAACGCATGTGCATGGTGATCCTGGCAGTTCGGCGCCCACTGCAGTCGTTCCCATGAACATTCAAGCTCTAGCAAAATGATGGGATAAGTGCATTAGTAAGTTATTGTGAATAATCAAGTCCCGGTTTGACTTAAACACATCTTGTGTTTGAATTTCATTGTTAAACTTATTTACAAGGCCACTACAAAAGAAGAAGAAGAAGACGAAGAAGAAAAATCTAGTCCCATAATCCACAAATGCCTCTGTCAAGTTTTTTTTTTCTTGAGAGAATTTTGTTAGAAAATCTGTTGGCCGTCGCGTACACAAGCAGAATCTCACCTATGCTATTACCTAGCTTTATTCCCATGTCATTTACTGAAACCCTTAATAGTCACAGGTGTTTGAAACCATATATAATCATCCCCATCTCTAGTGTCAGGTTTCCTTCGGTCACTTCCAGACCCACCACTGGCTAACACTATCACCTGTCTCTTTAGCTTTGTGGGAAGCCTAAAGTCCACTTTAGGTTTAAACACCACAGTTCCGATGAGTGAGTGCGATGACGGTGGTACCTATGAAGCGCACTGGCTTAGCGTCAGCAAGAAAATCCGCCATGAAAAGGGTGTGAAACAGCTGCCTCAGACATAGGGAAGTTCTCAAACTCCTGTCACTGCCTACCAAAGCCTCCATGTTGATCTCATATACTTCTGTGGGAAGAGTCGCAGAGCTTCCAAGCATGAAGAGCACACAGGGGATATAACTGAGGGAGAAGAGCTTCTCCAGGTGATCAAGCACCTCGTCCAGGTCTCGCAGTGTGCGCTCAAACCGCTGCCAAGTCTCCTGAAGACTGGATGGATTTCCTAACGGGTCCTTCCTCCAGCTGTGGGCAGAGAATAGTAGTCATGTCCTCAGTAGTCATGTGCCTAATATTTGTACATCGTAACTGAGTCTTTAAAGTGTTTAAGTCTTTTTGTTTCTCTCTCACCTGTGTGGTTGCAAGCTGCTGCATTTGGTAGGAGACCATCTGGTCATAGGTCATGGGCAGCTGTTGTCTCTGGTACAGGACAGACTTAAGAAATTTGTCGTCACAGACAAATCTTTAACATGCATAGTGTTTCACGCTCCCTGGAAATACCACGTCCATGCGGCTGTCCTCGCCGTCCCTGCTCGCGATCTCCTCATCACCACTCTCACACACGGACTGCCGTGCAGACACTCGACTGTAGTCAGACTCCTGCTGTCCCGTCATGTGAAAACTTGCAAGTTAAAAATTTATTTCATTTAGTTTAATATATTTGGTTTGCTTACAATAGCTGTTTTTTTTTAAATAGGAAGAAAAGAACTGGTTCAGTTTTACTCTTTATCCTGACTGTATTTTTAATACAAAATACTTTCAAGCCTAGTGGGAAAATGCCACTGTTTGATGCCAATCAGATGCTTAAACCAAAGCAACTTTAAACTTTGAAGCAACTTGCATTCAAGAGTCAGAAAGGTTCGAAATAAATTCCAAGTTAGTTAATAGTTAATAGTTAATAAATTCCAAGTAATGCCACTGTCTGCCTGCAAATTGTTGCTTGTGAACCTGAACAGCTCCAACTTTTAACATTACAATTTTTTTTAGTAGAGCTGTGTATTAGCTTTAATGTCTGAATAAACAAACTGACATTAAAAGAAATAAAACGCTGGAATATTAAAATGATTTATTTTAAAAGTTACACTATATGTAAGCAGCATGGCGTTGCTAAGCAACCATGAGTGCTGCACTCCATGACATCGAGAAAGCCGCACGATTTAAATGGATTTCCAGCACCGGAAATCCCTTGTATTAAGCTCTGGTATTAAATTAATTTGTGGATAAGAGGAGAGAAAAAAACACATGCTTTGGTGCTTTTGAGCCACATCAACACTCATTTCTTTCCTAATAGGTTTACAGTCACAGCTGAACTTCACAGATTCACCAGTAAATAACAGGTCAAGATGTGATTGTAAGCATTTGTCCTGATTTGAACACTTCTGTGTTGTTGTTTTCTGGAGTGTTTGCTGTTTTACAGTCAGGTGACAATATTAAAAACCCTCACTAGCTACTAGCTACACTAACACAACAGTTTGCTAATGTTGCAGGCTAGTTAGCTTAGCTAATGTTTCTGCACAGTGCTTCTATCTGACTTTAGTAAACTTTTAGAAAACTAGCTCTTTAACTAAAATAAAATCTTCATTAAAAAAAATATTAACAACCAATGTTAACTATTAGTTGTTAATAATAAGACATTTTGCATGGAATGTAATGATATAAATAATAAAATGTCTAACTGATCAGCACTATTGCACCACAGAAAGAAAAACATCATATCCTTTTATTAGCAAACAGGTATAAATGTGTTAACCCGGTAAGTCAAGACATCTACCATCTACTGTATATATTACAGTTATATGGGTGAAAAAAGTTTTCTAATTGTATTTATTACAAAATGACTCTTTTTAGAATGGTTGGAGGCTGTGCTGATTGACATGTGCATTTTTCTTGGACAATGCTAAACATCAGCACTGAGTGAGAAATGTCTACCGGATATCTCAAGTCAAGTCAAGTCAAGTCAAGTAGGCTTTTATTGTCATTCCAACCATATACAGTTAGTACACAGTGAAACAAAACAACGTTCCTCCAGGACCAGGGTGCTACATACATGCAACAACATAAATTTACAACTTACATTTTTACATTTTTAAGTTACTCTAAAAGAAGAACTATATAATATCTATACAAAAATACACAATAGATAAAGTGCACGTGCAAATGTGCAAACAAAGAGGTACATGACAAGACACAACAATGTAACACATAACAGTACTTTTTTTGATGAAGGATGAATTGAGGTAGTGGGAAGAGCAGCCGTAAACAGTTTACATTTTGACAAGAGTATTTGTGTGTGCAAATAGCAGTCAAATAAATATTGTGCAAAAAATTGCGAGGAGCAGCACAGGTATAGGTAGGTATGAGCAGATTGAGATGGGTGTACATCAGTGTGATTGTGCATGTGTGTTTATCAGTTCAGTCCAGATGTTATTTAGTTCGTCTGAGTGATTTGTGTGTGTGTGGGTGTGTGTGTGTGTGGGTGTGTGTGTTTATCAGTCAAGTCCCTTTGTGTTAAGGAGACAGATGGCTTGCGGATAAAAACTGTTTCTCAGTCTGGATGTGAGTGCCCGAATGCTTCGGTACCTTTTTCCAGATCTACAGTGTATCTCAAGTTATTTTACAGTGCATTTTCAAGTTTTTATGACCATTTACTTATTTTCAGGGCTTTTAATCAGTATTTATTTTCTTTTTGTGCTTCCCAACACCTCAATGTTACGGTATGGCTCGTTCCTCAAACTTCATTACTTCTAATGGTTCCTGTTGCTTTAGAAAAATCTCACCAGATAATGTTTATCCTGCTAAATCTGACTGTATCTCAGGATTCTACTTTCTCATGCTGGTAAATTACAAGGAAATCAAAAGGCTCAGTTTTAATGAACATTTCCAAACACATCAGTACAATAATTAGTCTTTTTAAATATATTTCCATAGTTTTTTTTTTTTTTTTTACACTTTTCTTTGACTGGGTGTGTGTAATCGTGTTATGTACCACATGCTTCTCTGCAGTTTTCAGTGAGTGCAAAATTAAAACTATGAGTGACGCTAAATTTAAATACTTTATATATGTATTTATTGTCCTCAACAAGTTCTATGATAAGCTACAATACATTAGGTGGGATAGCAGGTAGTGTCTAGGCTAAGTGCTAATGGCTAAACTAGCCTTCTTTAGCTGTTACGTATGGTGAGGTTAGCCTTAGAAGTTAGCAGTTAGTGGATAACTTCTAATGGCTAAAGTAGCCTTCTTTAACTCTTAAAATGGGGTAGGTGAGCCATTAGCAATTAGCAGTTAGGCGATAACATTTAACCTAGCCTTCATCAGCTTTTTGCTGAGCATCACTAAATATTAATGATGTTATTTATATTCTATTGAAATATTAATATGTTATCTTCTGTGAATAAAATAGATCAGGCATCATTAAATGGAAGACTTCGATCCGGATTCAGACCACATAACAGTTCTATCTGGACACTGATGCTTCTCCAATAAATGAGAATAATTAATATAATAGTGATCTACTGTTTTTTGCTGTGGCTATACCCATCACTCAACAGAGCCAATCAAGGCATTAGTTTACCGTGTGTAGACAGAGTATGTCGAAGACACAATCCAAAACCACGACGCAGCATGGTTTATTAAAAAAGAAAAGTAGACTATGAAAACTGAACCTTCAAAGATGAATGGACAGATTAAAGTATTTTTATTCTTCCTGTGGGAAGTTTAAAACAAGTTTGCTAATATGAAGTAGTAATGTGGAGCACCACTATAAAACACGGGTTGTTAGAGCAAACATATCAACAGCAACCAAGATACCAACTCTCGCGCAGTGAGCAAACACTCACCTTCACACACAATCGTTCAAATTCATTGAATCACATTTTCATATTCAAAACAATTGTCTGGAGGCAAGTAAAATCACTGAGCCAGCTTCTTTCTGACGAGTCAGCTTATATTTTAATGTCATATCATCGTTCGAGGCTCAATGCTTTTAGTGTGATCAATCACACAAAAAGAAGGGATAATAACTGGAACAGTCATGATAGCTCTGAAACAATCAACTTTTGTTAGTCTTTAGGCAGCTCCCATCAAGCGGTCGCCACAGCAGACCATCCAATCTGCACAATATCTTGGCCCAGGTTTTATGCTGGATGCCCTTCCTGACACAACTTTCGCATTTTATCCGAGCTTGGGACCTGGACTGCATCTAGCCTGCAGTCAACAATCTAATCAAATAAATCGACATTGAAATTTACAGATAGCAGCAATGTTAGTGAGGGCATTGAGGGCCATGACATAATATTATCCAAAGTGGGAAATACATGTCAGTATTATAATCTTTGGAAACTGGAATCTTTAACAAGGAACCTCTCTGATGACACTTGCTTTTGTCTCCTTTTGAGGATTTTGCAGAAATGTGACATTGAATTGTTGTTAAATAGATTCCTCTCCTGCACTGCTACAGCATTTTAAACCTTTTTTTCTTCACATTGTTGCAGTACAGTTACTAAAGAACAGTTGGTCACTTGGACACAAAATAATAAAAAATGCTTTACGCACACATGGTCAAAATGTTATAGTAGTGGTAGTATGTTAGTGCTGCAGGAGTAACGAGCTCCCACTATGATCCAGAGATTTGTGAGCTTGATTCCCAGGTGACGCTGTAGCCTCCCGCAGGATGTAATGTACGCGTGTAATGAGTGTATGTGTCTGAGAGATAGGAAAGGTGTGTGTGTTTGAGTGTTAACATTTGTGATGTATATGTGTGTAGAATAGGCCGCAGATGCTGGAAAAAAAGCATCACACTATGATGCTACTCAATGGGATGTCACAATGTGATGGCACTCAATATAATGTCACACAGAAAGTTATTAACCACTTTTCGGCCTAAATGAAAGGCATTTTCAAGGAGACAAATAGTCAATACTTTATTCCGTATATATTCTTTCTAATTTATTTTCATAAATGTCTTATTCTGTAAAACTGCTTTTGTTGCCATTGTTACAAGCACTATACAAATAAAATTGAATTGAATCGAAATTAAATTGGAGTCGACTGACTGCCTGAAAGTGAGTGAGCAGACACTTCCAGCTAAAAGATGAGAGAGTTATATGAGTACTAAAGAAATGTGTCTAGCAGAAAAAGCCAAACATTTTAAAGTTCCTATTCCTCCATATAGAAGTGTTAAAAGTCAAATGGCTTTGAGCACAATGTCTGCCAGTTGAGCTGCTTTATGAGGTCTTCTACTGACTCAGATCACAACTTGGAAGAATAGCCGGCTCTGCCCTTCTTGTACAGGTTGTCAGTGTTCACTATCCAGTCCAGATTGTCGTCCAACTGCAGCCCCAGGATTTGTATGTCCTCACCCTAACAGCCAGGCCACAAAGTACTTCACCAGGCTTCTATACTCCCTTCCTATCCTTCTCTGATACTACCCACAATGTCATCAGAGGACCTCTGTATGTGGCATGAGTCCTATCTGTACATGAAGTCAAAAGAAACAACAGGAAGGCAAGAGTACAGTCCCCTGAGGTGCTTCCATGCTTCTGACCATGATCTCTGATGTGTAGTCCTTCATCTTGACACATTGCCATCTCCTTGTGAGGTAATCTGTGACCTAATGTAGGTCACCAGATCTGTACCCACCGGTCACTCAGTTTGTGAATAAAGAGGGGGCCAGATTGTGTTGAAAGTGCTGGTGAAGACAAAGTACATGATCCTCACAACACATATTCCCTTATCGAGCTGGGAGTAGGTCTGATGGAGTAGGTAGTGGATGGCATCACCACTTTAACCGTGTACTAAACAACTGTCTACTAAACTCACCATTGTTGCATTTTAGGGTTGTTTTTCTTTTAAACTAGGATGAGACATAATATTCGACATCGTTCGTGGACCTTCCATATTTCCAAACACGAGTTAAAAATATACAGGAGTGGATTACTTTGGTTCTTTAGAGTTCTCCTGTGGCAGAGTCTACCAGTTGTCTTCTGACCTGATGTTCTTCTTACAGCCTGTGATGGTTTTATACCATCCCAGACCTCCCTCATGTTGTTTTTTTCCTTTTTATATGCCTCCCTGACCTGCTTCAGTCTGATCTTGAGTTCCCTTTGAGTGCATGTGAGTTCATCCCTGTCACTATCCTTAAGGGACTTCTTTTTCAGGTTAAGGAAGTGCTTGATTTCACTGGTAATCCCAGGCTTGTTGTTTGTTGGCACTGCCACTTCCCTTGACCCTTCATAAACAGGGCATAATGGAAAACAAATGCTGTACCCCTGGAAGAAACTAAAACAGAAATTT
>JAAGKR010012357.1:0-15094 GCA_011419295.1 Clarias macrocephalus
TGTGTCCTTTTAATGTGCTTGCGTTAGATTCAAGATCCGGCTTTCTTCTTTAACTGTAACTGTATAGAACGTGTGTTTCTCACGACGGGCCTGTGCTTATTTTGTCACTGTTGAGTTCATGCAGTTTGTGAGCTCATGCTAACCAAAGGTTAACCAAAGCATTTGCTTTTCTTCATGCTCACATTTAACATTGTATTCCAAAAATATTACAGCGATGTTGCAAACAGTTTGCACTTAGTATCTTGGTGTATGTTGCATCTTACTTGTAATGTAGAGGTTGAGTTCATTGACTGCGCTGACCTCAGAAATCAGAAACGTTCCCATTGTCACTCCTGTTTGATCAATCCTGGCCTTGTTCTTTACTGTCTCCCAAATTGTCAAGAGTTACAGTACTCTTATGGTACAGATAGTACAGGCATAGATGTCACCTTTCTTGGTCATCTAAGGTGACTTTAAGGAGGTGCAGATGTTTTGAACAAAAGTTCAACTTCTGGGCTTTTTCGAGGTCCTAACGTGCTCAAAAACTCATGAAAATAGCCAGACAGGCTGGAATCTGCTGCCATTATGATGCTTGCGATTCACATAGCTCGGGGCCCTCAGGGGCCCTCACTCAAGATTTTGCTGCATAACTTATACACACTTGCACATATGCACACGAAGACATTTAGAGCTCATTGAGCTGAACAACTTTCACAATGTATATCATGGACTCAACTCAACAGGAAGACAGTTATTTTGGGTTGCTCGCAAAAACATACCTGATGGATTTTGATATACTCATCCTAGGGGCTTTATGCAATTGCCACCAATCCAGGCCGGTGTGATCTAAAGACATTGAGGATGCACAATTGCAGAGGGATTATTGATATCTCAAAGGGGTCAGCCATGATGATGCCTTAAACTTACGCCTAAATATTGGTTAATAACTTTCTGTATGGCATTATGTTGAGTGACATGTTCAGTGACATCACAATGAGTAGCATCATAGTGTGATGCTTTTTTTCAGCTTCTGTAGCCTATTCTATACACATATACATCACAAATGTTAACACTCACACGCACACACACATGCACAAACACGCTCATACACACACACACACTCATACATAAACACACATTACAAAGGTTAACATTCTTACACCCAAGTACACAGACACTAAAAAGTCACATAAACATCACAAATGCTAACAAACAGACTCACACACCACACGGAAATATTTGCGGAGATGTTAGGGGTGTACTCACTTTTGTGACATACTGTAAAATAAATAATATGCAGTTAAGACAGATTAAAATGATAGTTGCAAACTGGTAAAATAAGACACCACAATTTTTCTTCTTATATTTTCTAAAAGTATAAATGTTAAATTCATTGTGCTTTGTGCTCAACTGTGAACACTGTCAAACAGGTCAGTTGATTGCGCTTAAGATTAGGACCATAGTGATTGTTGCCATAGTAAGCTCCAGAAACGTTAAAGGCGCTAATATACAATACATATTGTTAGGGCACAGAATTTTTCTATGTTTATGCAGTTATTGAATATACAGTACCAATATGTAGCAATGTAGTCAGCTGGTGAAACATATAATTTGAAAATTTTGCTTGAATTGGTGTGTTTACTTTGTTTCATCTAAAGGAAAATATTTGTTGTTGAACTGAGTTGAGCGAAATGTGGAAAATATTTGTTTTTCTTATGATTTTGTTGGTTGAAAATGAATATTTTGAAGAACAAAAAGTACATTTTAATGTACAACGCTCAAATTATTGATTCATTTACACAGACTAGAGCCACAGTTCTCCAATGATGATGTAATGTTGATGATGAAGAAGAAGATGATGATGAAGAACAGCTGAGCTACACTGACCAAGCTGGTGTTGGAAGTAGCAGGTGCACCGCACAACTTGTACACATCACACACTATATAGGACTGATGTCAGTTTGGGCAGTAAATATTTGTTAAGTGCGTTTGTGCGTTTGTGTGTGTGTGCGTTTGTGTGTGTGTGTGTGTGTGTGTGTGTGTGTGTGTGTGTGTGTGTGTGTGTGTGTGTGTGTGTGTGTCAATTCAATCTGTATGTGTGGTGTGTGAGTCTGTTTGTTAGCATTCATGATATGCATGCAAGACATGTTACTTTTTAGTGTGTGTTTGTGCATGTGCATGTGTCTATGTACTCAGGTGTAAGAGTGTTAACCTTTGTAATGTGTGTTTATGTATGAGTGTGTGTGTACGTGTGTGATATATGAGCGTGTGTGTACGTGTGTGATGTATGAGCGTGTTTGTTCGCGTGTGTGCGTGTAAGTGTTAACATTTGTGATGTATACGTGTATAGAATGGGCTACAGAAGCTGGAAAAAAGCATCACACTATGATGTCACTCAATATAATGTCACTCAACATAATGCCATACAGAAAGTTATTAACCAATATTTAGGCGTAAGTTTAAGGCATCATCATGGCTGACCCCTTTGAGATATCAATAATCCCTCTGCAATTGTGCATCCTCAATGTCTTTAGATCACACCGGCCTGGATTGGTGGCAATTGCATAAAGCCCCTAGGATGAGTATATCAAAATCCATCAGGTATGTTTTTGCGAGCAACCCAAAATAACTGTCTTCCTGTTGAGTTGAGTCCATGATATACATTGTGAAAGTTGTTCAGCTCAATGAGCTCTAAATGTCTTCGTGTGCATATGTGCAAGTGTGTATAAGTTATGCAGCAAAATCTTGAGTGAGGGCCCCGAGCTATGTGAATCGCAAGCATCGTAATGGCAGCAGATTCCAGCCTGTCTGGCTATTTTCATGAGTTTTTGAGCACGTTAGGACCTCGAAAAAGCCCAGAAGTTTAACTTTTGTTCAAAACATCTGCACCTCCTTAAAGTCACCTTAGATGACCAAGAAAGGTGACATCTATGCCTGTACTATCTGTACCATAAGAGTACTGTAACTCTTGACAATTTGGGAGACAGTAAAGAACAAGGCCAGGATTGATCAAACAGGAGTGACAATGGGAACGTTTCTGATTTCTGAGGTCAGCGCAGTCAATGAACTCAACCTCTACATTACAAGTAAGATGCAACATACACCAAGATACTAAGTGCAAACTGTTTGCAACATCGCTGTAATATTTTTGGAATACAATGTTAAATGTGAGCATGAAGAAAAGCAAATGCTTTGGTTAACCTTTGGTTAGCATGAGCTCACAAACTGCATGAACTCAACAGTGACAAAATAAGCACAGGCCCGTCGTGAGAAACACACGTTCTATACAGTTACAGTTAAAGAAGAAAGCCGGATCTTGAATCTAACGCAAGCACATTAAAAGGACACAGTGTTTTTCTACTATATCACAGTGATATTGTTTATTTAAATTTTAATCTATGTTAAGTTAAGAGTTACTGCATACATTTTTCAGTATAAAAATGTGTATTATTAGTTTGGGAAAACAACACTACATGATCCCCTTATTCTGTAGTGTTAAAACATATTTTGGTAAAGTAACACAAAAACTGTATATATGTAATCCAGAACTCTTTATGTCACAAGTAAAATATGATCTGTGCACTTCTCAACCTGAACTAGATATGGTAAAAATGAAGTTATTTTGGTTGATATAGAAGAGTTTATATTATATTTGAGATTTTCATTTTTAAGTATTCATGAGAAAAAACAAAGAATTTGAGAAATTTGAGTGTCAGTAAAATCCCACTTTTTCACAAACCTTTCTGAAACAAAGAGTATTAATAGAGTAATGAGTAATGAGTAATAGAGTTCTGTGTTGCTGCTGTCCAATTGTAAAGTCTGGTCTGGTTACAGTGAGGTTAATAAAGTTTCACCCACCACTTATACACACACTGTACAATAGTAGAACCATTTTGTGCTTGATCAAATATGGACATGTGCCGCACCACAATCTGTAAGTAAACATTTTAATTTGCATAATTTGTATTCTCTATTTAGAGTTGAAAATACATTTCTGAATTTCAGATTTGAAATCAGTTTAAAACTGAACAAACAACTTTTTTTTTGTTGCTGTCCTGGACAGACATTTATTTAATGATAGCAACATCTGCATCTCCATCTGAAGGTATTTAATTTCTTTTTTTTTTCCCACTCATAATACTTATATATATATATAATTCTATGTGCTTTGTCATGGATAAAGTTCAGATTATCTATCTTAATACTTCAATAGTTCTTACTTCAACAGAAAAATAACTTGCTTTTATAATTTAATTAGACAATTGTTTGAAAATTTGTAATGGATAAGAACAATGGAAGCAGTGTGATTATGCATTGATGTATATGTCAGGTATATGTATATATAAAAAATATTGTGCAAATTACAGAATTATTGGTGGAGTACATCAGATGATTGTCCGTATGCTGTCATTTTTAGATATTATTTTTTGCTCAATAGGTAATTCTTTGAAGATTTTTCCAGCACAAATATCTGGACCCACCACAGCAAAAGTTGGTGAGACTTTAATCTTAAAGTGCAGCTTTACCAACATTCAGAGCTCAAAGACTGAAGTTCAGGTGTATTTGTGTAAGAATGGTGTTGGAGAGAGATTAGACCTTCTTGCAAAAAACGATGAGTACATTTTCACTTTGAGGAATGTTTCATTACGGGACTCTGGTAACTACAGTTGTATGTACTCATTTACAAAATATCCTCCGAGGACTGTCACAGGATACGGGAAGAATTCAATCTATGTACAAGTCACAGGTATGAGATTTATCCTTATTCTATTTTACTCAAAGTCTCATAGTCTAAAAATTCATAAGTCTAATCTATGTTTTGATTTTACAATTGTTTTTTTTTAATGAACTGAGTGAATGAGTCTTTTGAAATATTATAGTCTAATTACATATATAATATGTAGACTGAAATTAAATCTATATTCATACTAATTATGCAGATTTGGTTATATTTTGTAATATTACTTAATTTATAGCTCATTTTATATATATGTACACACACAGACCAAAAGTTTGGACACACCTTCTCATTCAAAGAGTTTTCTTTATTGTGTTCTTTAGCCCAAGCAAGTCTCTTCTGCTTGGTGCCTGTCCTTAGCAGTGGTTTCCTAGCAGATCTTCTACCATGAAGGCCTGATTCACACAGTCTCCTCTTAACAGTTGTTCTAGAGACGTGTCTGCTGCTAGAACTCTGTGTGGCATTGACCTGCTCTCTGATCTGAGCTGCTGTTAACCTGCGATTTCTGAGGCTGGTGACTCGGATGAACTTATCCTCCGCAGCAGAGGCGACTCTTGGTCTTCCTTTCCTGGGGCGGTCCGCATGTGAGCCAGTTTCTTTGTAGCGCTTGATCGTTTTTGGGACTGCACTTGGGGACACTTTCAAAGTTTTCCCAATTTTTCAGACTGACTGACCTTCATTTCTTAAAGTAATGATGGCCGCTCGTTTTTTTCTTCACTTAGCTGCTTTTTTCTTGCCATAATACAAATTTAACCTCTTTCAATGAAAAGGTGTGTCCAAACTTTTGGCCTGTACTGTATATATATATATATATATATATATATATATATATATATATATATATATATATATATAGAGAGAGAGAGAGAGAGAGAGAGAGGGAGTTTGGAATGTTATGTATCACAAGTGAGCCTTTTAACTATATAATAATTTTCAACATTTCCATCAGAACAGTTTTTTTTCATCAACATAATGCACTATTCAAAATATTTGGCTCAGTATTTAAATGTGTAAAATAAAATAACATTTTGTTTAAATATACTCTTTATTTAGCAATTTGAATATCATTTATTAATCCTATCTGAAAATAATATTTCAGGATCAGGACATAACTCAACCCCTGAGCAAGGAAGTGGTAAAACATTCTTTCTTTCTATCTATCTATCTATCTATCTATCTATCTATCTATCTATCTATCTATCTATCTATCTATCTATCTATCTATCTATCTATCTATCTATCTATCACAATTCATAGGTAGCTATGATAAATAAAATTGAAAATCCATTTTAATACCCTGCTTGGCCAAAAATATACATGGGATTTGAATTTAAATAAGCATATACTTAAGAACCAAATTTGTTTTGTCTGTAAACTATCCTTTTAACCAAAATTGAATTGGTGAGTAGCTTCTCATCTCTTTAACAACCATGTCTGAAAATGCATACAGTCGTCATAGAAATTATGTTCACTCTGTTTCAGAAGGGTCCTATTATTGGCCTGCATCAAGCATAGACTGCAATTAAGGAGGTTGCTGAAATGCCTGGAATTAGGTTAAGAACCATCCAATAGATTAATAAGACCAAGAAGAATAGCGGTGAACAATAACTTTTTGCTGAAGAATTGTGGCCAGAAAAAAAAAAAAAAAAAGAAAAACCATGAATGTGATTAGAGATCATTTAAATGCATTGTGAAATTTCTTTGCTAAAAAATCATCAGGGGGAAAGCTGAATAAGTGCCTGGAGGCAGTGTTATGAGGTTGCTTCAACATTAAACTAAGTGAAAGTCTTTGAAGTGTATTGGAGAAGGCTTTACAGGGTAGTTGTACTATCTTCAATATAAGGTCTTGGCCAAAAACATGTGCAGCTCTGGATGGAAATAAATGTTATAATGTTATATTAGGTTGTCAGACACAGAATTGTTGACCTTGTTTTTGGGATTTGTCTTTTGCAATGAAGATTAAATTAGGTAATTTTTTTACATAATTAACAATTTTTTTGTACTTTTGTCTGAGGCTCTCTAACCTCTTATTAATATAAATCCAGGTTCCTGTGTTGAATTGTCATAAGTAACTTGCTGTAATGTGTTTACTGTTGCCAACAGATTCGGTGAAAAATGCCATGGTTTCTCTTGTCAGTCTTATCCTGGTTGGGGTCATGTTTATTAAAATATATCGCTACAGAATGATGATATGTGATAGTAAGTAATGCTGACAGGTGTATAACTGTTCAACAAATAAATAAAGATATAAATTGCCAAAAAAATAGACAAAAATAATTAACCAATAAAAACAACTTCTTGTTTTAGAATTGTGTCAGCTCTACCAAAGACAGAGGTACCTAAATATAGTACAGTATATATTACATATAATGTAATAGATTATGAGTATAGATGTGTAAACTATTGGTTTTAAACTAATGCACTTTCTCTGGTTCCAGCAGTGAACCTCCAAATATGAGCACGGGTGAAGGCAAGTTTTTAAATTGTCATATTTGTGAATAGTCAAGTTTTATGTGCATAATTAAATTTGTTTCATGTCTTTTCAAGGTCAAGAACAAGTAAACCAGACAGCAAACACGTAAGGCCACATTTTCTTGAAAACAAGCCACAGGCGATGTTTCTTGTTCTTGTAACAAATATCTGTAGCATTATTAAGTTTTGTCAGTTTATGTGCTTAGTCAAAACCTTGTCTGTATGTAAAAATGACTAAACAAAGAAACATCTGGCTTACTTACTGTCTCCCAACATACATAACAGCATATGGAATGAAATTTATTTACTGTATTGTCACTATGGGCTACTATTCAAAACTTACTTTTATGAATATAGTGTGGCGTGTTAAACATTGATGTCTAAATAAAAGAACCTATAACAAATTATTTTATTATTTTTTTCAAGTTAAAATAAGATGTTATACCAAAAATAGATTAAAATATTATTTAAAAAAATTTGAAATAACATTTTGTGTCGAATCAAATTAATATATATTAAAATGATTACAAATCATGTTGGCATATATTTAGCTGTTCTTACAGCACATGTGCTTTTTCTTTCTTCAGCAACTGTAAAACAGATTTTTCTTTCCTGCTACCATATTCAACATGAATAAATGTAAATCTATCTTTCTTATTAGCCATGAATCCCAAATAATTTACAGTGACATGGGGGAATATGCCACAATTCCTGAAGCAAGAGGTAATATCAAAGATTATCTAAGAACTTAATCTAGATGATTATCATTAATATAAATTTAAATATTCCTGGAGATTCCTTGCTTGAGTAGAACACACAATTTACAATAAATTACTAAGTTGTGTGCCATTTAAGTTGTTTAATTAAAAAAAAAAAAAACATCTTTGTATTCACAGGGCTCAATAGACCATTTGCTGATTGGTAAGTCACTCCTCTGTAAAAGTCCACTCTGCTTTTCTGGAATTAAACTAAGTAGAATGCATACCACATCTTGGTGCAATTGCACTTGTAAAAGTAACATACATCATGTTTAACTCCAATCTGTGTTTTCTTTTCTTAGTGATGCTGAGAGTGCCACACTGTATTGTCTTGCGGACTCTCCTGACATATACAGCTTAGTGCAGCACAAGGGTATCATTTATTTACTGCTGTACTGGACATTCAAATACGCATACAATGTGCTATTTCAACTTTAAAAATACTTAAGCTTATTAAACTGACTTTACTTTATTTCAATACTTTTTTCCATGCATGGTGCACATATTTAAATTAGTTCAACTTGACTTTTATTTTGACAGAAAATCAACCAAAGAAGGAACAAGAGGCAGAACAATCTGCAGTAACAGCAATCTATACACAAGTGCTGTACACAAGGAAAAGAGAAAATAACTTGCCATAATTTCTTACAACAATGTGATTAAATCAGTAACAATAAATAAAGATAGTATGCAGTTTTAAGTATCAACTAAGAGCAAATGTGTAAATTTACTGTGTAAATTAACTAATTAATTAACTGAGGCATCCAGATTATACTAAACTGCAAATATTTTAATGTTTGTATTATTTTAAAGATTTTAAAGTTCATACAAAATTATATACATGATTAGATGCATTTACCTTAATCTGTCAGAAAATAATTATTTTATTTTATTGTTTTTGTGTTTGTTTATCTGAATTTTAGCTCATTACTTCTTCTATTACTTATTTACATTTTATGGGATTTTATATATTGATAAATTTTATGTTTAACCTAAACATTACACATGAGATTTTGAATGTTGATGTTTTAATTATTTTGTGAAATGTTTACTTCTGTATATTTAAAATGCATGCTGAGCTTTGCTTTCTTTTTTAATTAACATTTCTTCTTAATCATTCCAAAATGTTTTTCAATAAATGCTTTGCTAGATCTTCAAGGCCAGATTTTAAACAAAATCATAAAAAAAAACATGTTTAAGAAGTTGAGAGAGAGAGAGCAAGAGAGGGACTTGCGAGGGAATGATTGTCTCTTGCACATTCCAAATCTAACTATAAACTGCTTAAATACCCAATGTGCCACTCATTAATAAATGAAACAATTAAATTGTTGACAAATCACCATTTTATAAGAGGGATAGTGCTATAACCTATGATTTGGCAAAGAAATACATGACTTGCACTACAGAGGTTTGATGTAGAGTAAAATAGAGTAAGAATTCAGGTGTGGAACCTCGTGTGTGCCAAAGCAGTATCTAGTGTAGAAATAGAAAACTAATTATATAATAGGAACCTGTATTATATTATTCATTATTTAATGCTTTACTAAAAAAAATACTTGCTAATATTTGATTGCATGTTATTTTTTATTATTCTTGTTATGGCATGCATTTGTCTTGGCTTTGTTTTGAAAACCTTATGCAGTATCACAACATTTATTTACATCCATTGTTGTACAAATTTTGGCTAAGAATTTGGATTGGTGACAGGAACAATTTATCACAAAAACAATTAAAGTGTGGCCAGAGGATGCATCCTCACAACTACAAGACTGCTTCCAGCATACTGACTGGACTTTGTTTTCATTCAAGGACTTACAGGAGTACACCACAATTGTACTATTTTATATCAGAAACTGTCTGGCATGTGTCTCCATCAATAAAGAAATGTGTGTTTTCCCAAAAAGTAAGCCATGGATGACAAAGGAGGTACAGCTTCTGCTGAGAGACTGGACTGCAGCGTATCAACATCAGCCAAGGCCAGAACCGTGTTCATGGTAGAGTGAAACCGTCCCCAGACACATCCCAAAGAGACCACACGGGGCATCCATGTGACGAGATCTCTAACCAGAAGCAGGGCACCACCAACTTTGGGGCTTGAAGTGAAATAAGATAGGGGTGATGTGCTCGTATCTTCTGGTTCTAGAACTAACTGAAGCTTGTTTATACACCTAGTTGAACAACCAGACAGTAAGGCATTGCAATAATCCAACCTAGAGGTGATAAAAACACTAATTAGTTTTTCTGCATCGTTTAGTGACAATATATTCCTTAACATGGCAATATTTCTGAGGTGAAAGAATGCTATCCTGGTGATATTATCTACATGAGCTTCAAATGAAAGACTAGAATCTATAATCACACAAAGATCTTTTACTGTTGCACTAGATAGAACAGAAAGGCCATCTAAAGTTACAGTGTGATCTAAAATCCTGCTTCTAGCTGCATGCGGTCCTATGACTAAAACTTCTGTCTTATCATGATTAAGCAGAAGGAAGTTAATTAGCATCCAGTCTCTTATATCCTTTATGCATTTCTCAACTTCAGCATGCTGGTTTTTCTCATCTGGTTGTGCTGAGACATATACAGTAACTGTCGTCAGCATAATGGTTACGGATTATGTTGCCCAAAGAAAGCATTTAAATGGAAAAAAGCAGTGGGCCTAAAACCAAATTCTGTGGAACACCAAACTCTACTAGAGAACATGCAGAATAATCACCATTTAAATCTACATACTGATAACGATCAGTCAAATATGATCTGAGCCAGAAGAGGCTGTTCCCTAAATTCCTACTATATTTTCTAGTCTGTGAAGGAGAATACTATGATCAATGGTGTCAAAAGCTGCGCCGGGAAACACAAGCACAGTGACGCAACCCTGATCAGAGGCCAATAGGAGGTCATTTACTACTTTAATGAGTGCTGTCTCTTTGATGAGGCTTAAATCCTGACTGATACAATTTGTGTATGCTATTTCTATGTAGATATGAGCATAGCTGCTCCTCTACTATCTTTTCCAGAATCTTAGCGATGAAGGGGAGGTTTGATATCGGCCTGTAATTGGACAGCTGACAGGGGTCGAGGTCAGACTTCTTAATTATTATTAATTCATATATTTATTCTTAATTTATTAATGTATATTCTTAATTATAAACTGCTAATTTAAAAGATTTTGGAACATACCCACTGCTGAGTGAAGTATTCATTATTTTCAACAGGGGTTCTATTATTTCTGGCAAATAATGTTTGAGAAAATGTGTTTGTATAGGATCCAAAACATAGGTTGATGAATTTGCAGAAGAGATGAGTGAAATTAGTTCATTCTCTTCCAGGGGAGTGAAGTATTCTAGGTTCAGATCTGACATGGTTAGTTTAACATCTGCATTAACTACACTGTCCGGTTTCAAAGCCTCAATTGTATGTGTATAATATTTGTGGAGAGATACGTTGATCTAGCTACACTAAGAGCTTTTCCATAGTTCAGGATGCTTTCCTTCCATGCTATTTGAAATACTAACAATTTAGTTTGAAGCCATTTACATTTAAGTGCTGAAATGCTGTTCTCAGAGGGTCTTCTGGATTCTCAAAATGAATATTAAAATCTCCAGCAATTTGCGTTGTCTACAGAAATTACTAGGTTTGAGTGGAAATCTGCAAATTCACAAAGCAATTCAGAGTACAGCCCTGGGGGTCTGTAAATGATAATTAGCATAAATAGCGTAAATAACTGTGATGCCTCCTCCTCTACCAGTTAGCTGAGGCTGGTGTATGTAGCTGTATCCAGGAGGACTAGCTTCATTTAAAGCAACATACTCATCCTGTTTAATCCAGGTTTCTGTTAAACAGAGTATATTAAACTCCTGATCCATGATAATTTCATTAACAATAACTGCTTTAGAGATGAGATATTTAACAGTCCTAGCTTCAGATCAGAGGTGCCAGCTCCACATTCAGTGTGATCTGAGTTTGTTGTCCTAGCAGGATAGCGGTGAACCATCAACTTTGCTGAAGAAATGTTGTCAGAAACTCAAACTAGTCTACTGTATACCGCTTTATCTTGTATTCAGAGTGGGGGCCTGGAGCTTATACTGGGAGACTTAGGGCACAAGGCCGGGTACTTCCTGGACAGGGTGCCACTCCATCGCAGTGCACACATGTACACACATTCACACACTACAGGCAATTTGGGAACACCAGTTAGCCTAATCTGCAGGTTTTTGGACTGCGGGAAGAAACCAGAGTACACATGGGAAACCCACCAAACACGGGGAGAAAATGCAAACTTGAGAAGGTAATCGAGCTTAGCCGGGAATTGAACCCGGACCCTGGAGGTGCAATGGTTAATCTCTCTCTCTCTCTCTCTCTAATAGTTTGAATAACCCCCTCTGGGTCAGTCTGCTGCTTGATGGGTTTCCTCCGGGTGCTCCGGTTTCCTCCCACATATATAAAATTATACATCTTATATTCCCTGAAGTCTTGTCAGGGACAAATATGAAAATAAGGACTGTTCAATACAGGTGCACCTCTTTAAAATAACCTGAGATGACCAAGAAAGGTGATGTTTATGCCTATCTGTAAGAGCCCTGTAACTCAGATGACTATTTGGGGGACAATAAAAGAACAAGGCCAGGTTTGATCAAGCAAGAGTCATGATGGGAAATGTTTTTGTTTTCTGAGGTCAGAGAAGTCAGTGAATTCAACCTTTACATTACAAGTAAGATGAAACATAAAGCAAGATACTAAGTGCAACTGTTTGCAACATTGCTGTAAATATTTTTGGAATACAATGTTGAAAGTGAGCATGAAGAAAATCGCATGCTTTGGTTAACCTTTGGTTAGCATGAGCGCCACAACTGCATGAACTCAACAGTGACAAAATAAGCACAGACACTTCATGAGAAACACACTTTTTATATTTAAAGAAGAAAGTGGGATCTTGAATCTAAAGCTAGCACATAAAAAGGACACAATGTTTTCCTACTATAGCACAGTGCTATTGTTTATTTCAATTTAAATCAATGTTAAATAAACATAAATATTACTGCAGACATTTTTCAGTGTAAAAATGTTTATTATTATGTAGTGTTAAAACATTCTTTCGTGAAGCAACACAGAAAACTGTATATACTGTATGTAATCCTGAACTCTATATGTCACAAGTAAAATATGATCTGTGCACTTATCAACCTGAACTAGATATGGTAAAAATACAACATGAAGTTAATTTCAGTTGATATAGAGGAGTTTATGAAAAACAATGAATTTGCAAAATTTTAGTTTCAGTAAAATTCCACTTTCACAACCTTTTCTGAAACAAAGAGGTTATAATATAGTAGTGTGCTGCTGCTGTCCAATAGTAAAGGCTGGGCTGGTTACAGTGAGGTTAATAAAGTTTCACCAACCTCTTACACACGCTGTACAATAGTAGCAGTAATTTGTGCTTGGTCAAGAATAGCCATGTGCCGCAACACAATCTGTAAGTAAACATAATAATTTGCACTGTGTATTCTCTATTTAGAATTTTTTATTTTTTTTTAACTGAACTTCGGGTTGTTCGTTTTTAGAAATTAAAAAAAAAAATTTCTGTCCTGGACAGACATTTATTTTATGATAGCAACATCTGCATCTTCATCAGAAGGTATGTAATATCTTTTCCCCACTCACAATAATCACAATGGAGTGTTTTACACATGGTTATGAATAATATGATTATAGTATAATACTATAATATATATATATATATATATATATATATATATATATATATATATATATATATATATATATATATATATATATATATATATATATATATATTTTGATGGATAAAATTCATATTAACTATCTTAATACTACCTTTTTTCAACAGAAGTTTAACTTGCTTTTTATAATTTAATTAGACAATTCATGTGTTTTGAATGTAAAATTCAGAATTTTACAGTATATGGATAATGGTAGCAGTGCGATTATGCAGTGAAGGTATATTTTTTGGGTGGAAATATATATTCATGTGCTGTTACTTTTAAATATTATATTTTTGCTCAATAGGTGATTCTTTGAAGATTTTCCCAGCAAAAATATTTAGTCAGAACACAGCAAAACTTGGTGAGAATTTAATGTTAAAGTGCAGCATCTTCAAAATCGACAGACCAAAAACAGAAACGCATGTATATTTGTGCAAGAATGGTGTTGGAGAGAGATTAGACCTTCTTGGAACTAACAATGAGTGCACCTTCACCTTGAGGAATATTTCATTACGGGACACTGGTAACTACAGTTGTATGTACTCATTTACAAAACATCCTACGAAGAATGTCACAGGATACGGGTTCAATTCAATTCATGTCCAATTCACAGGTATGCGATTTAATCCATATTATGTTTTATAATCCTTAAAATCTCATAGTCTGCGATTCTGCGATTTAGTTTTCTTTTTTTTTTTTTCTTTTTAATGAATGAACTGAATGAATGAGTCTCTTAAAGATATTATGGTCTAGGTATATTATCATATGTTCATAAGACTGAAATTAAATCTATACTCCGTTTAATCATGCATAATTTGTAATATTTTGTAACATTACTCAGTTTCTAGCTCATGATATATTTTTTATCTTTTTGGCTTGTTATGTATTCACTGGTAATCCATTTAACTATATAAAAAAATTTCTATCAGAACAGTTTTTAATTAATATAATGCACTATTTAAAACATTTGGCTCAGTATTTAAATGTGTACAATAAAATACAATTTTGTCTAAATATACTCCTTTTTAGCCAAATGATCCTTTGTTAATCCTACCTGATTCTTGAACCAAGAACAGTTGATTTAATTATTTAATTATTATCAATTTCAGATTATAGATTTTCTATGGCTAAAATGGAATAAGATGAACTTTTCCATAAAAGATTAATATATGAGTTTAATATATTAATGTACTGTCATTATGAGATGAATACAAAATTAACAGTAGCAGAGAGATATAAATAATATAGAAATATATAAAAAAAATAGTGTGGAAAGAGGAATTAAAGATGAGCACAACCTCACAATTAATATCTCATATTATAGGAATATGAATATCATAGGAACTATATATATATATATATATATATATATATATATATATATATATATATATATATATATATAT
>JAAGKR010012358.1:0-15000 GCA_011419295.1 Clarias macrocephalus
CTCTCTCTCTCTCACTCTCTCACTCTCTCTCCCTCACTCTCTCTCTCTCACTCTCTCCCTCACTCTCTCTCCCTCACTCTCTCACTCTCTCTCCCTCTCTCTCTCCCTCTCTCTCACTCTCTCTCCCTCACTCTCTCTCTCACTCTCTCTCTCGCTCTCTCTCTCGCTCTCACTCTCTCTCACCCTCTCTCTCTCTCTCTCTCTCTCTCACTGGCGTCTTTGACAGACAGAGGCTTGGGCTTTCTGCGCTCTTGTCTGTCATGTCTTTTCTTTATTTATTTCTTTTTTTTTTCTTTTCTTTTATTTGGTCTTTGGTCCTGATACCTTAAATGATCACACGAAGTGCGCTGGTATCAGGCCCCTTAAAGAAACACGTGGCCAGGTGCGGCTCGTTCAGGCTGAGTGCCTGACGGTGGCGTTGCCTGGCAACCACATGTATAAATGGCCGCGCCTTTGCCTGTTCAGAACTCCGCGTGGTAGCAGCCTGCGGATCTGCCCGTTCTGAACAGTTTAAGTTCGGCTCCGCCCCTCGCGCGACCCACGTCATTACAGAACCTCCATTCAAGCTGGAGTTTTCTCCTTTTTGTTACACAACGCCCCACTCCAGGCCTCATGCTCTCATCTTACAGGTTTCACATCACTACAGATTTATTCAGCTGCTTTCACTTTAAGTTACGCAGGACAAAAGGCTGCAAAAAACACCTGTATGTAAAAGCTGATGTAAATTTTATTATAATGAACTCGCTACACTCTGAATGCTGCTTCTGTCCTTTAGGCCAGAGGGGACATGTTTGTACAGTCATGTGACCTGGCCATAGTTTTGCTAATCAAATTATTAAAAAGGGGTTTTATATGACTATATTTTCAATCAGTGTTTTTTTAAACAAATTAATACCCTTCTTATGAACCCGGACCTACTTTCTGTTTCTATATTAATGTAATTGAGTTTTCACTGGAATAAATATTTTGTGACAATTATGTGTAACTGCAATGAAATTGTTGTGTGTGTGTGTGTGTGTGTGTGTACACAAAATATAAAAATAAAAACGAATTAAACTGCACTTTACTTTTGAAAAGAATCGTGACAGATTAGTGTTTCTGTTTCTGTTTCTCTCTCTGTGTGTGTGTGTGTGTGCGTGTGTGTGTGTGTGTGTGTGTGTGTGTGTGTGTGTGTGTGTGTGCACACCAAAGGAAACACTGCCCTGTCGGGATTCTTTTCTAAAGTAAAGTGGTTCAGCTTCTGATATCATCGACATATTTGTCCCCATGCGGGACAGTCAGGGGCACGTGATGAGTGATGGTGTAGCCACAATCTTCACACCGCCGCTGCATTTGAGGTTGTGCATATTCTATTTCCGCGCTCGACAATAAATATGCCTCTGCTCTGTGTGTATCCCTGGGTCACGCCCCCAACGCGTACACTTGGTTCCTGTGCAGTGTGTAATTTAGCAGCACACTGTGCAGCAGACTCAACTTCAGAGGCCAGAATTACAGCTTTCTCTAAAGTGAGATCATCATCTTCCAATAACAGGCGCTCCTGCATAAGTGCATTGTGTGTTTTATCAATTAGTTGATCTCGTATCATCTCAGGCACGCTGACTGTGCTGTCAGAACTGCAGCCGTTTCAGCACGAGACTTAAATAAAAAATAAAATAACAGTGTAATCGCAGTGGCGTAATCGTCCGCCTCTCCAAGTGTGTGAAAAACATGTTGTTATTTTTATTCACACCAAAACCTCAACACACACTTTCCAACCTCCCACAGCACATCCTCTCGTTCAGCCCCCTACGTCATCCCATTCCTAACCCTTTAAAGGGACCGACGCTCTTTTTCTCCCAACTAATGTAATAAAATTTTTCCTGGTCATTGTATAAAAACCGACACGAAAGTTGACAGCCTAAGACTTTTGTACAATACTGTTTATATTTAGTTTGATTGGATTAAACAGATACGCTGTAATGCAAAGACAACTTAAAAACATTGAAATTAAATCAGAGCATCTTGCAGATCCAGCCAGAGAACTTCTGAGAACTTTAAATATTAAAGCAACATCACTTGAGGTTTCAGCACAGGTTTGATTTCGCTCCAGGCACGAGGCTGTCAATCAGAATCATAAAACAAGACACAGGTTATGGTCAGTACTTCAGCGAACAACATGAACAGGTCGGGATAAAAGCAAGATGACAAAAGAGTTGAAGCTGTTTTAAGTTTTTCCATGTGTAGCATCTTTATGGGTAAATTACAGAATTTCAGTTGTAACTAATTAAAATATACTTTTATCAAATAAATCTATGTAATATTACAATCCTGAGATCTTTTCCTATTTGTTTCTAACCAAAAGCTTGAACACAAAGTCAGAGTCCAGATTAAAAAATAAAGCTATAGGCATTGAAACAGCGAATTTGAGACAGAAGTGAAACTGAATTTACGGGACATCAGAATACATAATGTGAGTGATATTTCAGCCTGAACATCATCAGACACATTATGGAGATCTTGTTAAAAAGAAGTGTAGCATGACATGATTTTAAAACATCTGTCCATTTTAAGTGTTTTGGACACACAGTACTATGACCATTTCAAACCGTTGACCTTGACTTACTTTTGTCTGTATTATTAAACCCTCTGATTTTTTAAGGCTAAGATTAAGAGATTTTGTTTTAATTCAGTGTTGATATACAACAATGTATTTACAATCCATATTATATTAATGTACAATTCCCTTCATTTCTGCTTTTAATAATATCTGTGTAGAATAATGAAGAACAACAGATCAGAACCCAGCTGTGTGTCCTTCAAGAGTGATCACTCAATGGACATCATAACTAACGTCAGAGACCGAGACAGTTCTACAGGTCTGAGGTCAGTATAGTCATGTATACAGTCCTGTGTAAAAACCTTAAGCACCTGCTAAGAAATGCTGTGACGTAAAGATAACTTACAAACATTGAAATGAGATCAGAGCATCTTGCAGGTCCAGACAGAGAACTTCTGAGAACTTCTGAGAACTTCTGAGAGCTTTGACTGTTGCATTTGCTTTATTTATTTATTTTACATGCAAAATCCAGCACTCATTACATTTTTTATCTGAATAGTGGTCAGTAACATGATACCAATCTACAGGTTTTAATGTAATAATCCTACAACACTTAACACAGATTTAGCAAATCTCTGCATGTTTAACCGCGACCAGTACGACCATTTACAAGAAATTATGTTCATTGGATTATTACATGTTACTGTTATTACTGTACTTAATATATTGCGTTCTGACCTACACATTTGCTCTGAGACATTGAAGTCTAAGTTGGAAACTAATGTTTGGAATGTTAAAATGCTTTGCATATGTAATAAAAACATAATAAAAAAATCTACACCAAAGACTGTACTTAAAAAACCTAAAAACCTATTTTAAATGCATTTTTAAACATGTATTAGGGACCTGCTAGACCTTGCCTCACATTTGTCTATATAATTTAACTCCCTGATTTTTTTAGACTAAAGTTTTTTTAGACTTTAATTCAAAGTTGACATGTTGATATACAATAAATATGGATACTTTCCCTTCATGTCTGACTCTGATCATATATCTGTTGTAGAATGATGCAGGGAAAGAGATCAGAATCGCCAGAACCCAGCTGTGTGTCCATGAAGAGTGAGGGGTCAATGCAGCCCATAACGAATTTCAGAGACGGAGACATTTCCACTGATCTGAGGTCAGTACAGTGAGGTGTTTTACAGCAGCGTTTCACCTGATCAAACTCACTCGTCACATTATGAAGCCCTCCATGAACTTTATTTTATTTATATAAACTTTACTGATTTTATTTATTTAAGCTTTGTTTATAAGAACTTAGTTTTTTAGGTGTTGAGGAGACTCTGTGCTGCTAAATCTTTTGCACCTGGAACTCTATAAGTCTTTTATTCAATTGTTATTTGAAACATTTGTTTTTAAATATGTAGGTGTCAGTGAGGAAATGCTAGAATTACCATTAAGAGGAGGATATTAAATATCTGTGTCCATGTTTATCAGGTGTCATATGGACACATTAGTGACGGGCGTGTACCCAAATATTTTTTCACTCCTCACTCATTTCAAAGTGCGCACTTGGCATGTAGCCTTCCCTTCAGAAGGAGTGTGTAGGGGCGGGGCTGTTAAATCTGACATGGCTGGCGGCAGATGATCATCACTGGACCATGAGCTCATGAGCTGCCCCGATACTTTGAGTTTCCACTAAGGGGCCACTGCATTCAAGGTTAACGCCCCCTTCCCCAGCCGGGATCACTGCTATAGTTACCGGAAAAGCGACACCCAATGTTGGCTGTATCCTGCTTGACTCACCGCCGGTCATGTGTGTCAGCGTTGCCAATCTGCCCCCACCATCACTTGCCAGCCGAGTGCCTATATGCCAGCTGGGCACTGCCTTTGGACCTGCACGTGCACATCCTTACTGCTTCCCTCCCCTTCTTTCCTTCCTCCCTCCTTAAATCCCTCCTTTTCCCGTTTTCCTGAATAAAATGACCCTTTTCCCGAAAGAGACAAAGATCAGTGTGTGTTCTGTAGCTATGAAGACATAAAGTCAGTGTTACATGATGTGCGTGTTTGTTCACAGACCACAAAAGAAGAACCAAAACATTAGCAGAAAAGAACTGAGCTCTGTATTCAAGGTGCGTAATTACAGTTTTTCTATGTGTAGCACCTTTACAGGTAAATTTAATTTCTAACTACGGTAATAAAAATATATTTTTTAATGAAATTGAATCTGTGTAATATTACAATCCTGAGTTTTGTTCACGTGTGTTTCTAACCAGGAGAAGGAACAAAAAGTCATCACTTTAGATTACCCAGCATGCACTGAGAGGGACCTGCACAGGGCCAGAGAGGAAGCGCTGAAGATCACACTGCACCACACGGATCTCACCAACACACTGCAGAACAGTAAGAGCTCTCAGTCATCACGTTTAGTTTTATTAACATTATAAAGATGAATAAATAAATTACATTAGAACTCTGAAATTTAATACTTTTAGGATTTATTTGTAATGTTTATGTTTTGTTCTTCTAAGTTTTAGACATTAATCAGGAATTTACATTCATATTGAGATTATTTTCTACTTAATGTTAATTATGGTATTACTTTGTTTTTAGAGTCAGTGACTCCTGTGTATCAGCCAAAGCTGAAATCCAGGCTGGGAGAGAAGTTTATGAGAATCAATGAAGGAATCTCACAGCATGGAAGCTCAGCTCTTCTGCATGAGATCTACACAGAGCTCTACATCACACAGGGTTGGAGTGGAGACGTCTGTAATGAACATGAGGTGAGACAGATTGAGACAGTGTCCAAAGGAGCAGCAACACAGGAGACATCCATCAAATGTAATGATCTCTTTAAAGACAAGTCCATCAGAAGTGTCCTGACTAAAGGAGTCGCTGGAATTGGAAAAACAGTCTCTGTGCAGAAGTTCATTCTGGACTGGGCTGAAGGAAAAGCAAATCAGGACGTCACCTTCATGTTTCCACTTCCCTTTAGAGAACTGAATCTGATGAAGGAGAAAAATCTTTGTCTGATGAATCTACTTCATCTCTTTTTTCCAGAAATTAAAGAATTAATGTTATTGGACCATGACTTCTACAAAATCCTGTTCATCTTTGATGGTTTGGATGAGTGTCGACTTCCTCTAAATTTCCAGAAGAATGAGACAGTGTGTGATGTGACAGAGTCAGCCTCACTGGATGTGCTGCTCACAAACCTCATCAAGGGGAACCTGCTTCCCTCTGCTCTCCTCTGGATCACCTCTCGACCAGGAGCAGCCAATCAGATCCCTCCTGAGTGTGTAGACCAGGTAACAGAGGTACGAGGGTTTAGTGATCCTCAGAAAGAGGAGTACTTCAGGAAGAGGATCAGTGATCAGAGCCTGGCCAACAGAATCATCTCACATGTGAAGTCTTCAAGAAGCCTCTACATCATGTGTCACATCCCAGTCTTCTGCTGGATCTCAGCCACTGTTCTAGAGAGAATGTTGGGTGAAGAAGAGAGTGGAGAGATCCCCAAGACTCTGACTCAAATGTTCACACATTTCCTGATCTTTCAGATTGAACACAAGGACCAAAAGTACCATCAGAAACGTGACCCTGATCCTCAGCAGACCAGAGAGAGCATCCTGGCACTGGGGAAACTGGCTTTCCAACAGCTGGAGAAAGGAAACCTGATCTTCTATGAGGAAGACCTGAGAGAGTGTGGCATTGATGTGAGAGAAGCTTCAGTGTACTCAGGAGTGTGTACTCAGATCTTCAGAGAGGAGTTTGGGCTTCACCTGGGGAAGGTCTTCAGCTTTGTACATCTGAGTGTTCAGGAGTTTCTGGCTGCCTTATATGCATTTATCTGCTTTATCAGCAGAAATGTAACAGTAGAACAAACTTCTAACTTCTGATCTGTCTGAACTTTTCAGCAAGTCAGTGTCTGATTTCCTCAAGAGTGCAGTGGACAAAGCATTACAGAGTAAGAATGGACACCTGGACCTGTTCCTCCGCTTCCTACTGGGTCTCTCACTAGAGTCCAATCAGATTATTTTACAAGGGTTAATGCTACAGACAGGAAGTAGATCTCACAGCAAACAGGAAACAGTCAAGTACATCAAGGAGAAGATCAGAGAGAATCCATCTCCAGAGAAATCCATCAATCTGTTCCACTGTCTGAATGAACTGAATGATCAGTCTCTAGTGCAGGAAGTGCAAAAGTACCTGAAGATGAAAAGTCAGCATCGTCTCAGTGGGGTCAGACTCTCTCCTGCTCAGTGGTCAGCTCTGGTGTTTGTGTTACTGACCTCAGATCAGGAACTGGATGAGTTTCAATTGAGGAAATATGAGCCAACAGATGAATGTCTTCTGAGGTTGTTGCCAGTGCTGAGAGTCTCCAGGAAAGCTGAGTGAGTATTTTTCTTAATAAATGTATTAATATATGGTTTGTTAAGATTATGAAACACTGATGTGCCTTGTTTGGAATAAAACTTTCATAAAACTTTTCTCATAATATTTATTTTCATGTTTAAACAAACTTCTGCTTCTTTTACAGAAGATTGTTTCAGATTTTACACTCCCATGTTATTACACAAACCTGATGACATAATGTAAACACACGTAGAAACCAGAGATATCTGTATGAGTGGGGAATGATGGACACCAACCATACGCTTGTGTCAACACTGTAAAATCTAAATCACCCCTCATTTTGGTTTAAAAAATATATTTTAACACTTGGATAGCAAAATGAGATCTCTATTGTCAGTTTTAAGAGTCTTTTTTAAAAAAAAGTTTTTATTTTAGAAGTTGTTAGATAATATTCTTAAATGGATGTTTTCTTTGTTGAATCACAAAGGTGTTAAAAAGCACAAATGCAAAAATGATTCTGTTAAAATACTTTTGGTTATATCGTTTAGATGATGTTTCAAAACCCTATAATTCCACCTCCAACAGTTTTGTTCCACTATATAAATCCTGCAATTGTGTTTGTGTAAGTATGAAGTTTAGTGTCAATAATATGTCGGTTGAGTATTAATGATTAATTATCATTAATGTATCAAATTCCTGCTTGCTTTTGTAGTTCAGTTTCACTTCAGTACATGACTACAGCTCCCTCTCATGGTGCAGGAATGAGGTGTACAAGAGTCAATCAGTTGTATGTACGTCTGTAAGGTTATAACAGAGTTCAGAAATCCTCATCGGTGTATTGGGGGCGTACCAGACTGAACCAGGCAGACACCAAAGACTACAGCTTCATACACACACATGTGTCTCACAGCTTCCTTTATAAATATTACTTCCATAATGTTAAAGTGCATCATGGCTCCCAAATGCACCAAAACCAGTGTTACTGTAGTTAAAGCTTTTAATAGAAGAATATACACCGATTTACAACAGTAGAATGTTTTGTTGTAGAAAACTGTCAGGATTCACGACCTGTCTGCCTGTTTCTTCTCAAGCTCCACGTGTTCATGTGTTCCCTACCCCGCCATCCGTCCCTTCCCACAGGTTTCCGCTGCACTGCTGTTAAAATGAATAAATTACAGGTGTTTACTGTATCACTTAACATCCCCGATACCTTGGATGTTATAAACGCTAACATAAAAGATATGTGGGATAATGTAGTGTAAGCACACTGGTATGTTTTTGTCCTCTTGCAGCTGCTGTGGTTTAACTGGTATAGCACTGGTTTGCTGCATTTAAGGGCTATGATGCACATAACATATTTCAAATGATTTCTAAGCAGAGATGTTACAGTACTCAGCTCATAGTTAATGGTTTGTGAAGATGAGACAGAAAACACTTTGTTGGAAGCTGTGGCATTAGATGTGTTTTTTGTTCGCTCCATTTTGTTCATTTTGTTTTACATACTGTGAAATAATCCGGTAAGTGTTTTATGTTATTCTAATATAAATCATTGTATCTAAGAGAAAGTTTGTGAAGGGTTGCTGCAGTTGTACATGCATGATACACACATACCAGGATGTGTCCGGGTACAGAGAGTTTCCATGCACAAAGCCACGAGAAAAGGTGTTTCCTAGAATAGAGTACGAGTCTTGGTAAAATAAATTATGAAATGATTAGAACGAAAAACATATCCAGTGTCCTTTAAAACAGTAGATATATGCATGTATGCAGAGTCTAGAGGAACTTTAGGGAGCAAATGCAGACGTTTGTGGTTAAGCAAAATTTGGAAAAATTTTAGGTCTAAGTAATTCAAGCAAACTTAAAAAAAATGAGGGGTAGGCGACATGTGGAAATGTCCAGTACATGTACGCAGGTGAAATAAGAAGAACTGAGTAACAAAATAATACGCTGAAAAAATGATGGTGGGGCTGCAGGGACCAGAGGCACAGACATGTAGATGAACAATGACGTTTTGCCTCATCAGGTCAGGTCAGGTCAGGTCAGGTCAGGTCAGGTCAGGTCATCCTCTCGTCTCAAGCAAAGCCATGATCCCCTGATCACTCATGTTCCACACACCACTCCACTCCTTGTCTTCTGCCACCTCACTCATTGCTCCGAGCTCACTTTCTTACTACCAATTTCTTATCACCGTTTCCTATTTAATGTGCACCCAGTCTAGCCAGATTATTGTGTATCACTGACTGGAAACACTGCGCTTTCACTCCACTGTCTTGTGCACTGCGTCAGCCAACAGTAAGTGTTCATGCACTGCTGCACTTGGATCCTTCACCCCCCCCCCCCCAAGCTTTTTGTGACAGTTTTAATGTGTAAAGTAAGACCTAAAAAAGTTTAAATAAGATTTTAATTCCTGGATTGCATAGGTAGAGATGATATATTATGCAAATATAAAGTAAACAATAAAATTATAACAATATCAAAATAATAAAAATGTTAATTGTTCAGATATAAAGCTAATAATACAAACGCGTAACATAATATACAACATCTCTGTGATGTATACCAACAAAAAATGGATTTATATCTACATGTATTATCTGCTACCTTTTGTCATTTTATTAATGGCTGGTTTTTGTTAAGGCTCTTGGTTATTGATCAGAAGGTTTAGGGTTTAAACCCCAAACATTGGGACCTTGAGTAGATCCTTTACCTAACTCTGTTCCAGGGACACATCACTACCCCTGACCCCAACTTCCTTACAAGTTGAGATGTTAATTCATTAAGAAAAAGAAAAAAAAGTTAATTCTGCACCATACAGCACAGTGCTTCTTTCATACACCAAATCCTCTTAAAGGCTTTCAAGTTGTCTGTTTGCATATAAAATAGAAAATCTGCCATAATTTTCGACTTTATTAAGGTTTTGGTTACTACAGTACCACAGAATCATGGCTACCCTTTTGTTCCAAAACTCACTCTTTTAATGATATCTTTATGTTTTATCCATTGGAGAACCCAAAACTAGTCTCTTTCTGTGCAGAAAAAAATGGTCTTTCTGGATGTCTGTCCAGGCACATTTTGTCACAGCATCACACAAAACTGTCTGGACAGAATTTACTGAAACTTTTACTTAGATACAGTGTTACACCCAACCCTGTATCTAAGTACTGCAATAGATTCAGTACATTCTGTCCAGACAGTTTTGTTCGAGGACTCGGATTACTTTATGATGTAACAGTATCTAACGCGTTCGCGCCGCCATTCAAGTCCTCAGTTACTTAGTTACTGTTTAAAAAATGTAATCTGTTACTCAGACAATTTATGTAATCCGTGGGCCAGACAGCAGTCATTCAAAATCCGTTAGTGTGTGTGTGTGTGTGTGTGTGTGTGTGAGAAAGTCATCCTACAAGCCCCGCCCCCGATACCCCGCCCCCCTCTGTTATACTCCTATCTCACCTATGCGCTTTGACTATGTGAGGGCCGACGCGCGGAAAGATGGAAACCTGATCACAGAGCCGAAACTGGCGGTGAATCCTGATGAACTGTACTTATGGCCACCGCGCGACACCGCGTAGCTGAGACAGGGGTGTTAGTAGTTAACAGATTATGGACCAAAGTTCACTGAGTGATGATGGTAGAATAATTATAAAGGTCTCGACTAAAACTACATGCATGAGGAAGCACAAAGGAGTTTTCATTTTCTGCAATGGAAAAGTTACTCGAACTAGTTATTTAATCAGAAAGCAACGTTGCAATTTAACTGATTACTTTTTAATGACAGTAATTTTGTACCGTAATTAGTTACTTTAAAAGGTCACGTCCCCCAACACTGCTTAGATCTCTGGCTGAGGTTTAATCTGCACCATCAGTGAATCTACATGTGGAGTAAAAGTGATGTTAGGAACAGTTATGTGTGGATTTAATAATCTACTTTAAAATAATCTACTAATGCGCTACTGTCTCAATGTAAACAAACACCTGCACCAATAGATATTAATTAGAAAAGATAAAGTGAATATTTTTACTGGGATTAGTTCATATTTTCACTTTGGCTGAAATAACAGCGCTGACGTGGTAGAAGTGAATTTTAACACGCCGGAGTCGTTTTAAGACAAAACTTCATCTTTATCTGATCGACTTTTTCCATTTCTCATCTGTGATTCTCTCTCCGATTACCGAACAGCGAGTGTATTTGTCTGAGCACCAAAGAAGTACAACTTAGTGTAAACATAAACTTCTCCATATCCTCTCTTTCCCATTGATTGTAACAAGATGAAATGACAGTAGATTTAAAATCTTGCCATGAACTCAGTCAATTTTGTACAATTCCCTAATATTTAGCCAACAATCCAGTGGAATCAAATACCATAAAGTGTCACACCAAATGAAATTTTATAAAATGAAGAGGTTTATCTTTTTTCAGACAGACATGTACGTGGGCTTCAACCTGATATAATATCACTGATTACATTAAAGCTTATCAGATTATCTTTAGATTTAACATATGAAATATTTCTACAAATATTTTCCCAGACACATACTTCATTGAATAGTCTTTATTAAAGGGGGGGGGGGGGACACATCTGATAAGTTACTTTTCTTTGATGGAGTTGATATGAGAATACTGTGATACGAGTCTGAAACATCAATCCCACTCATAACCACCTCCGTCAAATTAATCCACAGAGTTTAAGAGTAGCTCTATTGTACTGTTCATTCTTATCATCACATGGAAACACACACAAGGCTTAGCTATAAGATCAGTGTTGTGATATTTCATAACTTCTTTTCCAGTCTGTGTGGGTGTATGCTGACAGACAAGAGCTGTAGCGTTCTGTCCTCAGTCCTCAGCTCAAACTCCTGCAGACTGAGAGACCTGGACCTGAGTCACACTTATGACCTGCTGGATTCAGGGGTGAAGCTGCTCTGTGATGGACTGGAGGATCCACACTGTACACTGGAGACACTGAGGTTTGTGTGTCACCTCTGTAATTATTCTTTTCATAACCCCAATTACACAAAAGTTGGGACAGTGTGGAAATTTGCAATAAAAATTAAAACAAGTCTCTTCACTTTGTACTATATTGAAAACACAACAACACATTATTTGGTGATTTGACTGAGTACGAGTGCTAGACCGGCCTGCCTACTCCATCTGCCGGTGGTGCATTATGTCGGGCAAAATATGACGATGAAGACCCTGTACACTTGAGCACCTGAAGCATAGAATGTTCCAGCCACCAGATTTGAAATTAGTGCATATTTTTCACAAACAATGAAATGGTAAATTATCATGTAATGAGTTGTTGTAGAGTTTTCAGTAATTTCCAGATGAGGAGATTTTACAGACTCCTTTTTCCAATTTCCATACATCATTTTGATGGTAAGGTGGCATAGTGGTTAGGTAGGAACGTAGGTAGATAAACTTTGTCCTTGCATAGTACAGGTACTCAACAATGAAATGCAGTTTAGCATCTACCAGAAGTGCAAATAATAATATTGTAACAGGTTTGACGCATGGGCAACACCACAAACACGGACACGTGGCGAGGTCTTAGGGGGAAAGGCTAAATTTATTTAGAATAAAGGGAAAAGGAAAAGGGTTTAAGTAGGAGAGCAGAAAGAAAGAGAAGGAAAGTATGTGTAGGTGTGTACGTGCAGGTCTGGTGGCAGTGCACAGCTGGCATGAGGGCACAGGCTGGCGAGTGATGGTGGTGGGCAGAGTGGGCCCGCATGGGCAGCGGCGGCTCCTGCATGCTCTTCTTCCTGCTAACCTGGTCAGCCGGCCCCTCCCAGATCTCCATTGCCTGCGGCCTCAGGCAGGAGTCCCTTGTGACATCCGACGGCCGTGGGAGCCTGTGCAGTGTTCATGTGGCTGTCAAAGCGATCAAATGACTGCTTTTAGTGTTGCTTGCTTTGAAGAACCTGGGACGCGCTACGTCACCCCGCTCGCATGCCACTCTTTCGCGTCTTTAGTGTCCGCCACAAAACTTTGCTCCATGGATCTCCAGCACGAGACCAGACAGACCCCAGGATACACTTGTTTTTATAATGCGGGGAGAAGCTCGGATTTCCATTTCCAGTGACCCCACCTATTTACGTGCTTGCAGAAGGGGAGGCTGCCTATCTAGTGAGCCTACAGAGTGACGGAGGAGCGATACCAGATGCACGCCGTGACAGTATATACATTGGTGCAGAAATTGGAATTGTGCAATTCTGTGCAGTCTGACAGACTGAGGTCCAGGAGCTTGGTGACCAGCACAGTGGGTATAACGGTATTGGAAGCAAACCTAAAATCAGTGAACAACATTCTTCCCTACTGTATGTGTTGTTCTTGTCCAGATGGCAGTAGAAATAACATCCTCTGTCTACTAGTGATGGGAAGTTTGAAATTATTTTGAATCTCGTTCACCAAATGAATGAATCTTTTGAGATTTAGTTAATTTAGTTCTTTTGATACAAAATGAAAATAAAATAAAAGACATAATAAAAGTGAAATAAAATAAAATGTTTCAATATCTTCAATAAACAGACCACAAACGCGTCTACATTCACACATTTTGTCTATAGTTCCAGTATTGAAAATATTACAATGCAGCTAATGACATATTATAAACAGAATGAGCAGCTCAGCATCATATCTTCTAGTCCGCGTCGTTCATTCTTTTGAATCTATTGCACTGCATAGTGTCCATGGGAGTCACGTGACAAAAGAATGAACGACTTGGACCAAAGACTCAAAGGTAACGACTCAATTCAGGGAAAATCTGTGCCGGTTGTCCAGCACATGCCCTGAGCACATGCACTGGTATGCCGTCAGGGCCAGCAGACTTGCACGGCTTAGTGCGGAGTGCACATCTGTTGTGGAGAGTAAGAGGGGACGGTTAACAGGAAAAGCCATCAACATTATCAGAATGTTGTCTGCATTCTAGGATGAAGCGAGCATAGAATGTGTGCATGTTTAGCTTCCCGGATGCCGTTTTTCAGACTAGCCCTGGCTCTGCTCTACACCTCTGCATCACCAGATCTGTGTCCCTCACTTTCAGCAGAACACACACCTCATTCATCTATAGCTTCTGATTGGGGAGGCTTTTCACATGCTGTGAACTGTGCCACTAAGTGGTAGTGACATTGTCTGTAAGTTAATATGGTCCAAGACACAAGATGTATACAGTGGGTACAGAAAGGATTCAGACCCCCTTAAAGTTTTCACTCTTATATTACAGCCATTTGCTAAAATCATTTAAGTTAATTTTTTCCCTCATTAATGTACACACACCACCCCATATTGACACAGAAACACAGAATTGTTGACATTTTTGCAGATTTATTAAAAAAGAAAAATGAAATATCACATGGTACTAAGTATTCACACCCTTTGCTGAGACACTCATTTATTTAACTCAGGTGCTGTCCATTTCTTCTGATTATCCTTGAGATGGTTCTACAGCTTCATTTGAGTGCAGCTGTGTTTGATTATACTGATTGGACTTGTTTAGGAACTGCCTGAAGAGCTCAGAGACAGAATTGTGGCAAGGCACAGATGTGGCCAAGGTTACAAAAAATTTCTGCTGCACTTAAGGTTCCTAAGAGCACAGTGGCCTCCATAATCCTTAAATGGAAGATGTTTGAGACGACCAGAACCCTTCCCAGAGCTGAGCTAATGGGAGGAGAAGAGCCTTGGTGAGAGAGGTAAAGAAGAACCCAAAGATCACTGTGGCTGAGCTCCAGAGATGCAGTCGGAAGATGGGAGAAAGTTGAAGAAAGTCAACCATCATTGCAGCCCTCCACCAGTCGGGGCTTTATGGCAGAGTGGCCTGACGGAAGCCTCTCCTCAGTGCAAGACACATGAAAGCCTGCATGGAGTCTCCAAGATGGTGAGAAATAAGATTCTCTGGTCTGATGAGACCAAGATAGAACATTTTGGCCTTAATTCTAAGCAGTATGTGTGGAGAAAACCAGGCACTGTTCATCACCTGTACAATACAGTCCCAACAGTGAAGCATGGTGGTGGCAGCACTATGCTGTGGTGGTGTTTTTCAGCTGCAGGGCCAAGACGACTGGTTGCAATCAAGGGAAAAATGTATGTGGCCAAGTATAGGTATATCCTGGACGAA
>JAAGKR010012360.1:0-15803 GCA_011419295.1 Clarias macrocephalus
CCCCCCCCACCCCACCCCATAGACCATGTGTGTCTTTTTCTAACCAGTCCTTCTTTTTTCATCTGTAATGTCTTTTATAGCTAAAGATTGCTTCGATGTCTTTGTCCACTAATCTTCTTGCACATTTATTTTCAGCTTTATTGATCTTGCACAACATTTTAAAGTCGGTTTTAAAGTTCTCCCTGAAGATATCAGAACTGCCTTACCTGGGATTAAGAGTTATTCAACATTGGACCTATAAAGGGATTTTACTTTTGCTGACTGTTTCCTGTACAGTTTCCTGTTTCACTCACGCAGCAGATTCAAGCCTTTATTAGAATTAGTGTTGAACAGTTTGGAAGCTTCCAGTGAGCTCTGGTTTGGCTTCAGCTCCAAAACCTACACCATCTTTCTTATCCAGATTCTCTTCACTCGTCATTTCCATGTTTGATTTTCATTTTCAAATTCTTTTACAAACATCCTTAAAAGCCCATTTACACCAGAGTCTTTCTGTCTGTAAACCTGTGAGTGTAAACATCATCTTTCACCATACTTCATCATCATCATCATCATCATCATCATCATCATCTTTCACCACACTTCATCATCATCATCATCATCATCTTTCACCATACTTCATCATCATCATCATCATCATCATCATCATCATCTTTCACCATACTTCATCATCATCATCATCATCATCTTTCACCATACTTCATCATCATCATCATCATCATCATCATCATCTTTCACCATACTTCATCATCATCATCATCATCTTTCACCATCATCATCTTTCACCACATTTGTACACTTTTCCCATTCTTGTAATGTGCTGAAACCCAGCTCACTACGTTTTGCTTTCTTATGAACATGTTCAGCATCTACATAGAAGCATCCATGTCCATCTCACGTCTCTTTTCTTTTCTGTGACAATCCTGATGCATCAATCCTGAAGAAAAACCATGAAGCACTTTGACTGTGCTGGAATTCAAAACTGTCTTCTTATTTGAATTTCCGGTGTTGACCTGAAATTTGTCTGAATTTGTCTCTAATGCTTGATCTCGATCTATTTATCATTCTTGTGGAATCATTAACAACATTTAATTCTTCATGGGAAAGGTAAAAAAAAACAAAACAGTAAGTACTGTATAACTTTAAAGAGTGCCGCTATTCGGCCCTTTCGACTGTTCTTCTTCCTCTTCTTCTTCTCCCTATTATTATTACTATTATTATTATTATTATTATTGCTGTTAATAAGACCTTTTAAAATGAATAAATATATAAATATCATTATTTCTTACTCAGCAAACCAAAGGCGCCGAGTTTGTGGTTGTAGGAGACTTGGTGCGCTGTGGTTTGACGACCACCGAGACATGTCTGAAGGCCGTGACTCTGGCTCTGTCTGCCGGGAGCACCGTGAGTACCGCCAATGCATTTGAATAACTATCAATTATTAATAATTCCATTTCTAGTGTGAGCAGCATGACCACATTGGGAGGCAAATGCGTGAGAACAGTAGTTCTGTGTGCTTCCGACTCCTGAATACGACCAAAATCCTGTAGATATCTAACTAGATGGTGTGTGTAATGTAGGAGGATGTAGAAGGAGGGTGTATTTTGAGTCCCAGATGCAGGACATCCAATCTTATAACAACACATGGTGTGTACATTTGCAGGTGTTTAACATCCAGCCTGACGGGAAGGTCTTTCTCAACCGAATCTACTCTCAGCTTCCTCTCTCTACAGGTGAGTAAATATGTACAAACTGTATAATTATTCAACAAAAAGTCAGACACCTCCCGTCTCCAGCTCTTGCACGTTATGTCGTGTTAATGCTGCGTTTAATCGACGATCCTCTTCACTCTTCATTCAACTGCAGCTGGTGTGAATATCTTCCGGCCCACCACGTTTTACATCGTCGTCCAGACCTCTTTTGGGCTTCAGCTGGAGATCCAGCTCGTCCCCATCATGCAGGTTTACATAACTGTGAATGTGACTCACAAGCAAAACTTACTCGGTGTGTTGAAACACTTTCTTACTGATGTATGATAAAGTTCTCATTTACACATAATACACATTGTAAATTTGGTTCATGTAATTAAATGCATTCGCTTGAATGTACAAGTGGAAATGTACAGTATAAGTCGGACGGTGCCTGATTCTCTGGTCTCTCATGGTCAGGTCTGTGTGGAAACTTTAATGACATCCAAAGCGATGATTTCACCACCATGAGCGGATCCCGTGAAGGAACCGGTGTTGGTTTCGCGAACAGCTGGAGGACGAGAGCTAACTGTCCCGAAGTGAAGAACACTTTTGAGAACCCGTGCAGTCTCAGTGTGGAAAATGGTACCTTTTATTTATAACATGTCCTGATTTATAACTAATTAAAAGTTATCAATTATTATTGAAATCTGGATACATGAAGTGGAGAATGAGTGTATATATATATATATATATGTGTGTGCTGGTGTATATTAAAGAGAGAGTCTGTGTGTTTTCTGCATACATTAGTATTCGGTAATCAAACACACTGAAACAACAGTTAGAATGTATTCAACCGAATAGAAGGCAAATATCACTGGTGTCCTCACAAACAAACTTTCGGTTACCTCTTCTTCTTATTTACACTTTCCACCCACAGAGTCTCAGAGTCTGTCTGCACATCTTCACTCTGTTTCCAAACAATACAAAATTTGCTTTATTTTGCTTAAATAAATATATAGGAGTCACGTCCACACCCGGCCCGACTCGGCTCAGGCACTGCCTAATAGTGCTCCTTATAATCCAAGTGACCTCATTCACACAATTTTATAGAAACACTAAAAAATCTTTGATATATTGTTAATACATGTGTATTAATATGATGGCAGCATAAATGTTTGTAGCTGTAACACATCCCTGTGTAGTTTGTTAATGGTCTTCCTGACTGTTAATGAAAAATTTTTAATGCATTTTATCCTCCATAATTAATAGACCAAATGAGGATCCTTCGTCTTAGCTTTAACGCATAATTCACATCAGTTCTCACTTGTTTCTCCTTTTAATTCCAGAAAAATACGCTCAGAAATGGTGCTCGCTGCTGTCTGACCCCAGTGGTGTTTTTGCCGCGTGTCACTCGGAGATCAGCCCGGATATTTACCAGAAGGTACACTGCAGAGGTTGATTAAGGATTCGAGCACAACAGTTGCAATTTCAGCACAACATTCTAACATTTAAATAATAAACTACCCGTGTGTCCCTAAAGAACTGCATGTACGACACCTGCAACTGCGAGAACAGCGAGAACTGCATGTGCGCCGCGCTCTCGTCTTACGTGCACGCCTGCGCCGCAAAAGGAGTCCTCCTCACCGGCTGGAGGAGGGACGTGTGCAGTGAGTACAAATGACCAATACTGTATATTTGAATCTTCTCCAACGTAATGCAGCATAATGTCCCGTCATCATCGTGTGAACATCCCGTTTCGATTTGTCCACAGTGAAATATGCCTCCAGCTGCCCGAGCACCATGGTGTACACCTACAACCTCCAGAGCAGCACGCAGTCATGTCGCTGTCAAAGTGACCCAGATTTCACCTGCTCGGTGACCTTTGACCCGGTAGATGGATGTGTCTGTGAAGAAGGAATGTATCTTAACGATAACGGGAAATGTGTTCCGCTGGAGAAATGTTCCTGCTACTACAAAGGCTCTGTGATTCCTCCTGGAGAAGTCATCAGCAAGGACGGTGCCATGTGGTACGTCTTACTCACACAGTCTTTGCGTTTATCGAGTCTCAGACTCCCAGAAAGTCATAAACATGTATTAATTATTATTATTAATACATTATTATTATTAATAATAATATTATTATTATTATTATTTCAGCACCTGTAAGAACGGCAAACTCAGATGCATCGGATCTGCCACCGATCAGCCATGTAAGTGCTGGTATTTACTAGACTCGGATCTTGATTTACAATAAACAATGGCAACTGATTTACCAGCAGGGTGTTTGAGGGATTCTGTCATTCAAATGAAAAAACAACCCCAATGAACATGCAGTTTAGGGCATGACCAGGGGTTAAAGTGGAAGCTGACAGGTGGGGGATCAGTGGCGGCTGGTGCAAAAAATTTTTGGAGGGGCGCAAACAAAATAAAAATGTAACTTTTAATACGCGCCTGTAAATAGCCAAATATCAGGTGATTGCGCATCACAACCGCTCGCCATAAGAAGGGCTGGAAAAGACTCGTTGAGAATCACATGGTCCAATCACATGAGCCCAAATATGTAAAAACGATATTGATTCGCTAAGAACAAAAGTGGGAGGGTTCGAGGGGCACAGCGCTGCGCCCCAAGGATGATTTGAAAAGATCCAATCAGAGCTCAGCCTCAGGTCACATGCTTTTCAAACATTTACGTGTCTGCATAGACACTGGTTTGTCCGGCGCCCGCATACACCAACACAAATGAACGTAATACAGATTAGAGTTTTTAAAATGGCAAATAAATTATATAAAGAAATACAGCAGAATATTGTGACTAAATGACTTTATTTCATTATTAAAATAAATAATTAATATGTTAAATAATTACACGGTAAAGTAGCAACACCCCTGCACCCCGTATTGACCGGCCGCCACTGTGGGGGAGCCCTGATTCTAGTGTAGTGGTGAAAAATGCATCACCTCAAAATAACAGAGACGTACTTCACACAACTTCTGATATGTAATGCCGTATATTACGTTCATATTTGTTGAGCGAGTATCTCCATGGTACGGGAATGAAGGAACGCCAAGTTCCCGTGTTATAACATGGAATAGGGGCCTCCGGGTGGCGCTGTGGTAAATTGCTTGACATGTGGTACAATGATACAATTCCTACACTTATTCTTTGTGTATTACATTCAACACCGACATGCAATTGCAAAAAAACAAAAAAACAACAACAGCAGCACATTTTTTGGTGAAATTAGTGAAGGGCAGTGCAGTAGCATTGCTAGTGATGTTATTGATGAATTATTTTACCCCATTTAATTTAATTTAAATTATCGCTTCCTTTCAGCTTGTTCCTCACCGATGGTGTTCTTCAACTGCTCTAATGCTGCTCCAGGATCTACAGGCTCAGAGTGCCAGAAGAGCTGTAACACAGTGGACATGGCCTGCGTGAGTTGATATATATAATATATGGTTCTACTTTATTTTATTATTTGGATTTCACCACATACTACAAACACTCGTTATTCACCTGATTATATCAAACTACAGTACATACAGAAATCATTCCAACAAGGCACTGTTGTTTTGAGAATAATAATGATGATGATGATTATTAAGAGAAATACTTTCTACAACAGATCAGCACAGAGTGTGTCTCAGGCTGTGTGTGTCCTGCGGGGCTCGTGTCTGATGGAAAAGGTGGCTGCATCGAAGAGGCTCTCTGTCCTTGCGTTCATAACAGTAAAATTTACCAGCCTGGGGAATCCATCAAAGTCGACTGCAATACCTGGTAAAAAAAATAATAAAAAAAAAAAGAGAAGAAGCCGATCTGATTATCTGTCTTCAGTGTTTTTATTAGTGACAATCCCTTCACATGAATGTAAAAAAAATGGAACAGCCTTGTGTGAGAAAGTAACCCCTCTGGACTTCCTGTCTTCTCTGAACACAGCACATGCAAGGACAGGAAGTGGCAGTGCGGCGTCGATTTGTGCCATGGAACCTGTACAGTGTATGGTGATGGACATTATGTCACATTCGATGGAAGAAGATACACCTTTGATGGGGACTGCGAATACACCCTGGTCAGAGTAAGTACGTCTCCCTGATACAACCAGAAGAAGTCAGAAGAAGACGAGAACAACAGAGCCTGTTGCTATACAAAAATATTACACACTATGGCCCGACACGTAAACATGTCAGAATATTTCTCTCTCCTCCGGTTAAAAGAAAAGTGCTGATACTGGAGGCTCCTTCCATAAATATGATATAACAGAAGGTTAATGTCACGTCAATCAGTTTCATTTTCTTTGCTTTTTCTATGTCGACAGTAAGCTGAGGGATGGTGTAGACTGAAAATAAAACTATAACCTGTTTAATCAGCTTTCTCCTGGTCATATTCATCAGCACAGGGCCTTCTAAAAGGCCAGGCTCAGTGTTAGAGCAAGATTTCTGAGCTGATAGATTACATGTTAACATTTGTAAAATATGGAATCATTTTGTTTACACTGCCATCATAACTTAAACAAGCAACACAAGAGACAATATTAATGTGAATGAATATTAAAAAACAAACAAAGTTGAAGTGGAAATGTAAATGTGCCCAGACGCAGATTGATTGATGAATTAAGTGTGCCTGAGGGCTCGGTGAATAAATGATGGCATTTGAATATTTCTCTGTTTGCTTTAGGATCACTGTGGCCACAGCAATTCCAGCGGCAATTTCAGAGTCATCACCGAAAACATTCCCTGCGGAACAACCGGCACCACCTGCTCCAAAGCCGTCAAAGTCTTCCTGGGGGTGAGAGTTTCACTTTAGCTCTCTTTGATCCTGCATTTTTTTCTTCTCGTCTTTATCCATGTTTAATGACAATAAAACGATAACTGTATAGTTTCATATAGCCTATAACCTATATTTGCAATAATTACAATACAACCAGAAATGAACCAGACGTTATTTCTCCCCCATATAGAGTGTCCAACTAATCAGCACACAGGTTATTATAATGCCAACTCATTTCGTTTTTCAGAGTAACGAGCTCTTACTAACAGATGGAGGCTATGAAGTTATTCAAAGAGGTGCAGGAGATGAAATTCCCTATCAGATCAGCGTCATGGGCATTTACATGGTCATCGAGGCTAATAACGGGCTCCTTCTGGTGTGGGACCAGAAGACAAGTCTATTCATCAAGCTTAGTCCTAATTTCAAGGTAGACATACATTCAAATATTATAAAAACTAAATATGAAATAATGATCCCCAATGAAGCTATGAAGTCAGCTATGTGGATCTCTCGTGACAGGGTGAGGTGTGTGGTCTCTGCGGAAATTATGATGGCAACACGAACAATGACTTTACCTTGAGAAACCAGGGTGTGGTTACCAACGCACTGGATTTTGGAAACAGCTGGAAGGAGTCCTCCAGCTGCCCTGATGCTAGTCAGATCAAAAATCCCTGCACTTTCAACCCCTATCGGCAGGCCTGGGCTCAGAAACAGTGCAGCATCATCATGAACGACATCTTTGAGACCTGTCACACACATGTAAGATTAATTGCCTAGACTGGACGCGTGAATATTTGGAGAGTACAGCTAATGCTAACTGTGTGTCTTTTTTCCTGTAAAGGTTGACCCCACACCGTATTACTCTGCATGCGTAAGAGATGCCTGTGCTTGTGATAGCGGAGGAGATTGCGAATGTTTCTGTACTGCTGTAGCTGCTTACGCTCAGGCCTGTAACGAGGGGGGAGTGTGTGTCGCTTGGAGGACACCGAAAATCTGCCGTGAGTTGCTCTCGGTTTCAGGGGCTAAAGTTAAATCGAGTGACAGACAGTTGCAGAATTGAGTTGCTAAGTCTTGTCTTTTAATTCCTGCTCATGCAGCACTGTTCTGTGATTATTACAACCCTCCTGGTGAGTGTGAGTGGCACTACAAAGCTTGTGGAGCACCGTGTATGAAGACTTGCAGGAACCCTAAAGGAACGTGTTCCAGCCAGATACCACCACTGGAAGGTATACAAATCATTCCTACATTTCAGGAATAAACACGTGCCCTCACAAAAGTTATTTGGGACTTGTGCGGCATTTACATATTAATATGTAATATATTATAATAAAATAACAGTTCTATTTAATGGGTTTTACATAAACAAATATTTTTTTCATCATTGTTTACATTATTTATTTTTGAATTATTTATTACATTTTTTGTATTTATTTTCTGTTAAATACATTTAGTTTATTTGAATGGAACTTCTGCACTTAAATTAAATATGTTGATACATATTGTGCACCTACAGGCCAGTAATGTTGTAACTGCGTTTACGTCCCTCTTTAGGCTGTTACCCAAAATGTCCTGATGATCAGCCATACTTTGATGAGGACACAATGAAATGTGTGAAGAAGGAAAGCTGCGGCTGCTATTCCAAATCAAAACATTACAATAATGGAGATGAGGTCCCGAGCACGCAAAACTGTCAGAAATGGTTAGCTTTACATTAGAAATATAAATTCAGTTTTTCCCTTTCAATTAGCTTTTAATTACATTTAGGCATTTGGCATTAATTAAAATAATGTGTTTGTTTTTTAAGCTATTGTACTTCATCAGAAATCAACTGTAAAACAGATGATAATGGTAAGAATGAATGCTTACCATTTTGCATACTCATAAATGAGGTAGCAGTTGAAACTAAAGTTTAATAAATTGATTTCTTCTAACTCTGCAGCATGTACATGCATCTATAATGGAAAGATCTATCATTATGGAGACACTATCTATAACACGACTGACGGATACGGCAACTGCATCACTGCTAAGTGTGGAAAGAATGGAAAAATTGAAAGGGATTCATATCACTGCTACACAACACTACCACCAACAACAACAGTCTTCAACTTCTCCTCAACTACAGGTAAGTAATGAAAGGTTCAACTTGTCAAATAACTAATTCAGTATTTAGTATACAGACATTTGTCTTGTAGTTTAGTGCTACATATATTTTAGTAATGTACATTACAATTTACAGTTAATTACCAAATTTATTTTACAACCTGTTCAGAGGTGAGATTCTGAATCAAAGTACTCAATGAATCAACTGAAAGACATTAAACTAAATACTGAAGAAAGTAAATGGAAAGTCACAAAAAGCAACTATTATATACTTTTTCACTTTTCAATGTGCATTTATTTTACACACAACGTACAAGACGAACATTTTAATTTAATCTATAGGTTAGATTGTATTGAATTATTTTAAGAGCTCATGAAATTGTCAGCCATGTGATGTCATTTAAAATGTGTCCCATATGGTCTATTTGATCTATAGAAAAAGTTATTTTAAAAGACGAATGGGTCTGAGGGATTATGGGCTAAACAAAATTTTGTTTGTCTTCATTTTCATCTTTTATTACTATTTTTATTACTTTACATTATTTTATATGTTCCAAGAAGTCAAATTGAAAACAAACCAATTCAAACTAAATAAGATAATGTGTTATATAATGCACAGTAAGATCAGAATACAGAATGTCTAAATCATGAAACATGGACAAGAAACAGCACTGAAATCATGAAAACAAAAAATCACAATAACACTATCTGTGATGTAAATTCTGAATGTAATAAATATATATGTATTTTAGTGTCAACTCTGCATCCAAGTACTTCAGTGACTTCAAAACCAACAACTACAACTGGACCAACATCCACTACATGCCAGCAAACATGTGAATGGTCAGAATGGTTTGACGTAACGTTCCCAACCCCTGGTACCAGTGGAGGTGACTCTGAAACATACAAGGACATTAGAGCAGCTGGTTACAGGATCTGTGATCAACCATCCCAAATTGAATGCCGTGCTGAAAAGTATCCAAATATGACCATAAATGAAATAGGACAGAAGGTGGAATGTAATGTTAATGTAGGCTTGATATGCAAAAATGAAGAACAATCTGGGCCATTTCCACTATGCTTGAACTACCAAATACGAGTTTACTGCTGTAAAAATAGTCACTGCACACCGCAGACACCACCATCAACAATACCGACAACAAGATTAATCACTCAAACAAAACCTCAGTGTGAAGTCTGTTCCTGGACACCATGGATAAGTGTAGACTATCCTGAATATGGACCAAACGGAGGGGACAATGAAACAATAAAAAATATAATAAAATCAGGACGATATAAGATGTGTGAAAAACCAGTTGATGTTAAGTGTCAAGCTGTGCGTTATCCAGGTGTGCCATTATCAGAGTTACACCAAAATGTTACGTGCAGTAACTCAGGTCTACTTTGTGAAAACAAATATCAAACTCTAATATGTCTAAATTATGAGGTAAAGGCAAAATGTTGTAAACAAACGGAATGTACAACAACAACAACAACAACCCCTACAACAACACCAACTACAACAAAACATACAACTACTAAGAATACATGTTTACCTCAGTGCTCTTGGTCCGACTGGATGGACTTTGGCCCGGCTACAACTGGTGCTAGTGGTGGTGAAGTTGTACCTATCAGTAAGATACATGACACATATCCAAAACTCTGCTCCACCCCAACAAGAGTTGAATGTAGAGCAAAATTCTACCCTGATGTTCCCCTCTCACAGCTGGGTCAGGTTGTGACTTGTAATGCACAAGATGGACTAATTTGTCTTAACCAAAACCAAGGACTTCAACAGCAGTGCTTTGACTATGAAATTCGAGTGTCTTGTTGTGAAATGACAGGCTCAGGGTGCACAACAACAAAACCACAACAACACAACAACAAACACACCAAGAACCACATCACCAACACCCATACCAACAAAAACAACCACACCAACAGCGAGCACACCAACACCTACACCAACAACACCCACATCAACACAACAACAACTACTACTACTACTACTACTACAAGACCTACTCCTTCATCAACAACTCCATGCACACTTGAGTGCTCTTGGTCTGACTGGATGGACTTTGGGCCTCCTACAACTGGTCCTAATGGTGGTGAAGTTGTCCCAATGAGAAGAATAAGTCAGACTCATCCACAGCTCTGCTCCACCCCAGACAAAGTTGAATGTAGAGCAAAACTCTACCCTGACCTTCCCCTCTCACAGCTGGGTCAGGTTGTGACTTGTAATTCACAGGATGGACTAATTTGTCTCAACCAAAACCAAGGACTTCAACAGCAGTGCTTTGACTATGAAATCAGAGTGTTTTGTTGTGAAATGACAGGCCCAGGCTGTACAACAACAACCACAACAACCACACCAACAACTATCCCAAAAACACCTACAAAAACAACCACATCAACGACCTCCACAACCACCACACCAACAACGAGCATACCAACACCTACACCAACAAGACCTAGTTCAACGACAACAACGAGCACACCAACATCTACACCAATAACACCTACAAAAACAAGCACATCAACGACCACCACAACCACCACACCAACAACGAGCATACCAACACCTACACCAACAAGACCTAGTTCAACAACAACAACGACTACTACTAAAACACCTACTCCTTCATCAACAACTCCATGTACACTTGAGTGCTCTTGGTCTGACTGGATGGACTTTGGCCCTCCTACAACTGGTGCTAATGGTGGTGAAGTTGTCCCAATGGGAAGAATAAGCCAGACTCATCCACACCTCTGCTCCACCCCAGACAAAGTTGAATGTAGAGCAAAACTCTACCCTGACCTTCCCCTCTCACAGCTGGGTCAGGTTGTGACTTGTAATTCACAGGATGGACTAATTTGTCTCAACCAAAACCAAGGTCTTCAACAGCAGTGCTTTGACTATGAAATCAGAGTGTTTTGTTGTGAAATGACAGGCCCAGGCTGTACAACAACAACCATAACAACCACCAGACCAACAACGAGCACACCAACACCTACACCAATAACACCTACAAAAACAAGCACATCAACGACCACCACAACCACCACAACAACAACTCCATGTACACTTGAGTGCTCTTGGTCTGACTGGATGGACTTTGGCCCTCCTACAACTGGTCCCAATGGTGGTGAAGTTGTCCCAATGACAAGAATAAGCCAGACTCATCCACAGCTCTGCTCCACCCCAGACAAAGTTGAATGTAGAGCAAAACTCTACCCTGACCTTCCCCTCTCACAGCTGGGTCAGGTCGTGACTTGTAATTCACAGGATGGGCTAATTTGTCTCAACCAAAACCAAGGTCTTCAACAGCAGTGCTTTGACTATGAAATCAGAGTGGTTTGTTGTGAAATGACAGGCCCAGGCTGTACAACAACAACCACAACAACCACCAGACCAACAACGAGCACACCAACACCTACACCAATAACACCTACAAAAACAAGCACATTAACGACCACCACAACCACCACACCAACACCTACACCAACAAGACTTAGCTCAACAACGACAACTACTACTACAACACCTACTCCTTCATCAACAACTCCATGTGGACTTGAGTGCTCTTGGTCTGACTGGATGGACTTTGGCCCTCCTACAACTGGTCCTAATGGTGGTGAAGTTGTCCCAATGACAAGAATAAGCCAGACTCATCCACAGCTCTGCTCCACCCCAGACAAAGTTGAATGTAGAGCAAAACTCTACCCTGACCTTCCTCTCTCACAGCTGGGTCAGGTCGTGACTTGTAATTCACAGGATGGGCTAATTTGTCTCAACCAAAACCAAGGTCTTCAACAGCAGTGCTTTGACTATGAAATCAGAGTGTTTTGTTGTGAAATGACAGGCCCAGGCTGTACAACAACAACCACAACAACCACCAGACCAACAACGAGCACACCAACACCTACACCAACAAGACCTAGTTCAACAACAACAACTACTACTACAACACCTACTCCTTCATCAACAACTCCATGTGGACTTGAGTGCTCTTGGTCTGACTGGATGGACTTTGGCCCTCCTACAACTGGTCCTAATGGTGGTGAAGTTGTCCCAATGACAAGAATAAGCCAGACTCATCCACAGCTCTGCTCCACCCCAGACAAAGTTGAATGTAGAGCAAAACTCTACCCTGACCTTCCTCTCTCACAGCTGGGTCAGGTCGTGACTTGTAATTCACAGGATGGGCTAATTTGTCTCAACCAAAACCAAGGTCTTCAACAGCAGTGCTTTGACTATGAAATCAGAGTGTTTTGTTGTGAAATGACAGGCCCAGGCTGTACAACAACAACCACAACAACCACCAGACCAACAACGAGCACACCAACACCTACACCAATAACACCTACAAAAACAAGCACATCAACGACCACCACAACCACCACACCAACAACTCCATGTACACTTGAGTGCTCTTGGTCTGACTGGATGGACTTTGGCCCTCCTACAACTGGTCCTAATGGTGGTGAAGTTGTCCCAATGACAAGAATAAGCCAGACTCATCCACAGCTCTGCTCCACCCCAGACAAAGTTGAATGTAGAGCAAAACTCTACCCTGACCTTCCTCTCTCACAGCTGGGTCAGGTCGTGACTTGTAATTCACAGGATGGGCTAATTTGTCTCAACCAAAACCAAGGTCTTCAACAGCAGTGCTTTGACTATGAAATCAGAGTGTTTTGTTGTGAAATGACAGGCCCAGGCTGTACAACAACAACCACAACAACCACCAGACCAACAACGAGCACACCAACACCTACACCAATAACACCTACAAAAACAAGCACACAACACCCCACAACAACTCCATGTACACTTGAGTGCTCTTGGTCTGACTGGATGGACTTTGGCCCTCCTACAACTGGTCCTAATGGTGGTGAAGTTGTCCCAATGACAAGAATAAGCCAGACTCATCCACAGCTCTGCTCCACCCCAGACAAAGTTGAATGTAGAGCAAAACTCTACCCTGACCTTCCTCTCTCACAGCTGGGTCAGGTCGTGACTTGTAATTCACAGGATGGGCTAATTTGTCTCAACCAAAACCAAGGTCTTCAACAGCAGTGCTTTGACTATGAAATCAGAGTGTTTTGTTGTGAAATGACAGGCCCAGGCTGTACAACAACAACCACAACAACCACCAGACCAACAACGAGCACACCAACACCTACCCTTCATCAACAACTCCATGTACTTGAGTGCTCTTGGTCTGACTGGATGGACTTTGGCCCTCCTACAACTGGTCCTAATGGTGGTGAAGTTGTCCCAATGACAAGAATAAGCCAGACTCATCCACAGCTCTGCTCCACCCCAGACAAAGTTGAATGTAGAGCAAAACTCTACCCTGACCTTCCTCTCTCACAGCTGGGTCAGGTCGTGACTTGTAATTCACAGGATGGGCTAATTTGTCTCAACCAAAACCAAGGTCTTCAACAGCAGTGCTTTGACTATGAAATCAGAGTGTTTTGTTGTGAAATGACAGGCCCAGGCTGTACAACAACAACCACAACAACCACCAGACCAACAACGAGCACACCAACACCTACACCAATAACACCTACAAAAACAAGCACATCAACGACCACCACAACCACCACACCAACAACTCCATGTACACTTGAGTGCTCTTGGTCTGACTGGATGGACTTTGGCCCTCCTACAACTGGTCCTAATGGTGGTGAAGTTGTCCCAATGAGAAGAATAAGCCAGACTCATCCACAGCTCTGCTCCACCCCAGACAAAGTTGAATGTAGAGCAAAACACTACCCTGACCTTCCCCTCTCACAGCTGGGTCAGGTCGTGACTTGTAATTCACAGGATGGGCTAATTTGTCTCAACCAAAACCAAGGTCTTCAACAGCAGTGCTTTGACTATGAAATCAGAGTGTTTTGTTGTGAAATGACAGGCCCAGGCTGTACAACAACAACCACAACAACCACCAGACCAACAACGAGCACACCAACACCTACACCAATAACACCTACAAAAACAAGCACATCAACGACCACCACAACCACCACACCAACAACGAGCATACCAACACCTACACCAACAAGACCTAGCTCAACAACAACAACTACTACTACAACACCTACTCCTTCATCAACAACTCCATGTACACTTGAGTGCTCTTGGTCTGACTGGATGGACTTTGGCCCTCCTACAACTGGTCCTAATGGTGGTGAAGTTGTCCCAATGACAAGAATAAGCCAGACTCATCCACAGCTCTGCTCCACCCCAGACAAAGTTGAATGTAGAGCAAAACTCTACCCTGACCTTCCCCTCTCACAGCTGGGTCAGGTCGTGACTTGTAATTCACAGGATGGACTAATTTGTCTCAACCAAAACCAAGGTCTTCAACAGCAGTGCTTTGACTATGAAATCAGAGTGTTTTGTTGTGAAATGACAGGCCCAGGCTGTACAACAACAACCACAACAACCACCAGACCAACAACGAGCACACCAACACCTACACCAATAACACCTACAATAATAAGTACATCAACGGCCACCACAACCACCAGACCAACAATGAGCACACCAACACCTACAAAACCAAGCACATCAACGACCACCACAACCACCACACCAACAACAAGCATACCAACACCTACACCAACAAGACCTAGTTCAACAACAACAACCACTACTACTACAAGACATACTCCTTCATCAACAACTCCATGTACACTTGAGTGCTCTTGGTCTGACTGGATGGACTTTGGCCCTCCTACAACTGGTCCTAATGGTGGTGAAGTTGTCCCAATGACAAGAATAAGCCAGACTCATCCACAGCTCTGCTCCACCCCAGACAAAGTTGAATGTAGAGCAAAACTCTACCCTGACCTTCCTCTCTCACAGCTGGGTCAGGTCGTGACTTGTAATTCACAGGATGGGCTAATTTGTCTCAACCAAAACCAAGGTCTTCAACAGCAGTGCTTTGACTATGAAATCAGAGTGTTTTGTTGTGAAATGACAGGCCCAGGATGTACAACAACAACGACAACAACCACCAGACCAACAACGAGCACACCAACACCTAAACCAATAACACCTACAAAAACAAGCACATCAACGACCACCACAACCACCACACCAACAACTCCATGTACACTTGAGTGCTCTTGGTCTGACTGGATGGACTTTGGCCCTCCTACAACTGGTCCTAATGGTGGTGAAGTTGTCCCAATGACAAGAATACATCAACGACCACCACAACCACCACACC